>QBDW01002882.1:0-20676 GCA_003261595.1 Maconellicoccus hirsutus | reverse complement strand
AAACTTTGATCGTTCAAAAATTATATCGGTAATTTAAGCCAAAGAAATATTTCCCAAAAAATTTCAAATACATCGTAGTCATTAAAATTCACATTTTTATTTTCCAGGTATATGCGATAATTGTGAATTATTTAATCGTATTGAAGCAATTCGCTACTACGTGATTTTACTCAAAACTCCATCAAGCCAGTGTTGCCAATCACTTGAATAAAGTTACCTAGCCGGATACTGTTCGTGAACCGAGTTACTCTATTTCTTTAATGCAATAAACTGTATATTTCGCTACTAAAGACTTTTTTTTTACGCATAAATTCGGTCAAAATAGACCAAAAACTAGTCCGATGAGCAAGTCCTGCCAAATAAAATAAATCTCGTCTTTCACAAATTTCAACTTCCCCCTCTTGCTATTTTTGAGAAAAAAATTCTCATCTTTTTTTAAACTAGGATTTTTTTCTCAAAAAGAAATGAGAGTAGATGTCTGAAATTTTGGTTATGAACGTATCTCAACATACCTAACTTTTAATTTCAATTTTTCTGAACAAAAAGGCCAAATCGGTCTGCTTACTTGGTTATGGCCTTTCTGCACAAAAAACCGTACTATTCCCTTCTTCCTCCAGTATAACATCAAGTTCAGTACACGAACGAAGTTTCAGCCCAGTTTGATAAAATTGGTCTATAATTTGAGCTTCATTGTCCATTCAAATTACACGAACGCATTCGACATACCTGCAATTACTCGTCATGTAATGAATCTCGAAAATTCGACTATAATACGAAATAAACTACTTTGAAGCAATTGGCAATGTGACTTTGTATCAACATGGCGAGGAAAATGAACCACGACGTGACCAACGAATATCTAGATAGCTGCAAGAATGTCATCATTTTACTGAAAATTTTCGCTGTATTTCCGTTTCTTCCTTTACACGAAGGTGACGCAGTGATAATCAAAATTTACAAAAATCTCTAAAATTCTAAAATATAAAAAATTTCAGTAACAAGAATGAATAAATCATTCTCCGCGATGATCGCCATCGTAGCAGTATCGATATACGTCTGGGTAAATATGGAAGAGCAATTGTACATATACCACAGCTACTTTACCCTAACTCACGACTTCACCTTCGCCAACTTTTTACGTTTCATTTTGCAAACTGTGTTGAGAGTACTACTCCTGGTGATACCGATTTCGACGTGGAATAAAAATCGCCAATTACGGGAATACTGGCACGACTGGATGAAGTTTCAAGTGAGACGAAAAACCTACGTTGAATTGGCTAATTCCGTTCAGCAAAGATGACTCGATAAATCTGCATAGGTTCAAATTGACCTATTAACAAGGAACACTTTCCAATCCTCGATTAAGAAAATAATTCACGGTATCGTTTCGCTGGGAATCATTAGCACGACAACACTCGGTATAATATTTGGGACGCGATATTGGTATTCGCAAATTTTAACCAAAAACGTATACACAATTGTATTCATATTTAATGTGTTCTCAAACGCGATGATTTACTGGATTGTGAACTACGTTTATATGATATCATCAGCCAAACGAATAAGCATCTTGGTCCGAGTAAGTTCACGATGAAGGTGAAATGGAAATTCGAATAATACGTTTTGTTTTGAAAATAGAAAGCTGTATACAGAGGTAAAGATGGAGATTTATGTCGTCTTTTGGATCTATGGGTGATGCTGAACAACCTAAATGAGAAATTCATCAGCGGCCATTCGATTCTGTTTTTATCCTTGTTTTGCCTAGCTGTGATTGTCGGTGTAATTAGCACTTTCGTGGCAGTCATTCTTTTCATATATTTCCCAGATAAGAGTCTAAGTTTTTCCTACATATACGCCGCTTTACTTGGTTTGAGTTGCATAGTGACGTTTTGCGAATTCGCTAATTCTGTCACTGTGAACGTAAGTTCCAATGTTATCTGGTCATGTTTCTTTAAGACACGTGTAAAATTCAACCGTTTTTAGATGGAGCAAAACATGAGAAGGACACTACTCAATGAAAACATAGCCAACAAAGACGGAAAACTACTGCAAACGGTAACGATCAGATGGAAACTTCGAAAAGAAAAAATTTAATTATAGAAAAGTAATTAAGTTTTGCCTTCACTTAGATTCAACTATTTCTCCAAACCATTGAAACCTCAAACCCAAAAATCACCTTCGATGGTTACATCACCGTGAATCGTTCCGTTGTTTCTTCGGTACGTCGACTTAAATTCGATAAACAAGTATTTACAATTAACATGAAATTTAAAGTCGAAAACGCTAAAATTTCAGATTTTTGGAGCAACAATATACTTTTTGGTGGTTTTGAAGCAATTCAGTCCCGTGTAGAACATCAAAATAACAACCACGAGGAAAAAATTTTCAATTTTTTTTTTAATTTCTTGTAAACAGTTATTTGCATCATAAAACGTTACTAGGGGGCTTCGCCCCCTGGGCCGCTGCGCGACTCCACCCCTCAACGGTGAGGTTCGCTCACCGCCACCTCGTTCCTCGGGCTTCGCCCTTAGAACTCGCAGTTGGGGGCTGCGCTCCCAAACACCCCTCCCGTACACTTTTATGAAAAACACTAAACAAAAAACAATAATTTGGCAAGCTCAAAATTGTACTGCAGCTAGTCATCAGCAAGAAATAACCGTTTCAACTAACGTGTTCGTTACGCGGCTTCTGCGTACGGCAACATACCGCAACGTTGCAAAACGTGGCAGATTTTTTCAAAACATAACTCGCGTTTCCAAGTGTGTTTATGGGGAGATTTTTTTGAAATTTTGTACGTGAGTTCCTGTTGTAAAAATACAACTTTTCGTTTTTTGAAATTTAAAATCGGACGAAAAGCAGCAGAGTTAGCAAAATGATCGGCATAAAAAGTTTTTTTTTTTAAAATTACGAATTGATGAAAAACTTCACTTATGACCAATCACTCCGATAAGTGTTTCTGGAGGGGGGAAGACCGTCCTGTTGATGCCGCAAACCTCACCTCTCTATCTTACACAGTTGAAAAGTTATGGTCGTCCAAGAATTGAAATTTGCAAAAATTTACATAATTTTGAGAAGTTTTGGAAATTTTAATTTTTATAACTTTTGATCTAATTAAGATAGAAAGATGAGGTTTGCGGCATTGGAAAGATCACACTTTTTCCTCCTAAAAACACCTTTTAAAGTCACATGTTATATGAAGAAATTTTTGAATAATTCAATAAAAATGATTTAAAATTTCACAATTTGAAACGCGTTTTTTTCTATAATTTGTCATTTACACCCTTGAATATTAACCTCACACAAAAATCATCCACACTAGAATAATCTAGATAAAATTTCCTTTCTCTAAGAACAAACCGCATATCTCTATCTATTTTAGTAACTGAGGTATAATTATTCAAAATCTGTTCACAAAAATGAAAAAAAATTTTTTTGAAAGAGTATACCGCTGTCCTTGCGGCACGGAGGTTAGGCAATCATGCATACATAGACTCAGTGTATGTTGCATAGTTTCTGGGTTGAAGGCCTTACTTCCACCTCGTAACACCCTGTATAATTTGTTTCAAGCGTTTTACTCGGGTCAGTTTGAACGAAAAAAGTTCAAATTCGAGTAATAGGGTTATTTTGGCGAGTTCACTAGATGACCAAAGTGGGGATGACCTTAGGTCAAAATTTGGATTAGTCACTTTTTTCAAGGTAGTGGGGGGAGGGGTGAAAAAAGCAAAAACCGTTAAAACATAAACCAATCGATAGAGCATCAAAATATGCACAACATACCTAAAAATCAGTGTCCTAAACCATTTAGGAAGGGAGGCTCCCTATTATTTGACCTTGAAAAATTTTGTATCATGGCTGCAGTTCCCCTAAATTGTCCTAGGAGGTTGTGCTTCTGCATGTACTTGTAGTGGGCGCCCGAATATTGCCTTTTGGGGGAGTATCGACCTTTTACTTCCCCCCACCCCCTTCAAAACAGTTACTCGGCGCTTGCTCAATACGTATTAAAGGTGGTGGTTGATGGGAGAACGACGTCGATGGGAGTAAGAAAAAAGTGGTGACTTTATCTCCCTATTTTCACCAAAATTGAAACACCACGCCAGACCTACAGCCCTACACCCGGTGACGCAAGGTAATGCCATATACAAGGAGGGGGAAAATTTTCAAAATTCAAACACAAAAACATAAAACACCAATGCTGCTTTTTTAAACCTATAATTTGCAATAAAATCATTGAAAAAAGCTCGATGTGGGTTATCTCAAAAATCTACTATTGTTAAAATATTATTTGGAAAAAGCAATAATTCAATATTCATCGGAGATATCTCGCAAGTGATCACGTCACCGAAACATCATGGAAACGTCGTAATAATGAAATTAATAAAATAAACGATGCCACGTAAAAAGAAATAAATCATTAGGAACTCATTCTTTATTCAAATGACATATCAAATCCTTGTAATTTATTTAAAACTGGCATGAATCTCTCAAAACAGGAACAGGAACACATCAAAAAACAAAATAGTCTTCATTTTGAATCGTTCAACACACTACATACAACAAGTAATACAAATGAAATCAAAGAAGTACGTTGAAAAAAATCAAAACCATGAATAACGATTACTTCAATTGCTTCAAAAGCATAAACTACGTGATGAAAATGAGCGGAATTCTTCCTTTTATTTCACTCAACGAAAGTAATATCAATTCTCTCTTGATTCTTTGAAAATGATTCGTTATTAATATACCGGAATTATTTTTTAATAGCGAACAAAACTAATAGATTCTATTTCAATATCCTCACAATGATCTCCGTATTTGCCTACGTTGTGAGCATTTTAGAAGGACAATGGCGTTTATATCTCAGCTTAACCGATTTGGCTCGAAATTACAACATCTTCACACTGTGGGGACTCATTCCCACAGTAATGACAAGATGGTTCCATATGGCAATTCCGTTTTTAACGTGGAATAAAAAAAAATTATCGAATTATTGGCAACACTGGACACTTTTCCAGGTAATATCATTATTACTTCAGCAAAATGCAAAAACATCTCGAAATTTCAAGATACCTTAGTAACATGGTTACTTAGTTAGATGGAAATGGAAAAAGCTTCGAGTTCGTCGTTTGAATTTCCTTTGAGAGATAAAATTATCAAGTATATATTCGCAACTGGAATATTATGTACACTTAGCTTGTCTATAGTATTCAGAAGCAGAAACTGGAAAACTTTACAATCCGGAGCGAGCACATTTTCAACGTTTTACACAATAAATTTCCAAATAAACATACTGACCTATTGGATTTCCAACAATATTTACGCGTATTTCGTTGCGAAACAAATAAATAACATGGTTCAAGTAAGTTGTTTACAAATTTTAAAAACAAGGGTTACGTTTTTAAGACGGTACTACGGATATAGTGGGTTGCATAACTAATTTTTGCAGGAAAAAACACTAAAATCCCTGTAACTGCCCCTGAAAATCAAAATTTCGGAATTTCGCTCTGTAGGACAAACAAGTGCATGTTTAAGAATATCATATCAAAAAATTGTCCCATTTGTTGGATAACCGAAGTTGCGGGATTTTAGAAACCTCAAAATGAGGTCTTATAACTTCAATTTTTCATAAAATTGAGTAATTTGTGGTATAAAATGTCGTTTCAAAAATTCCCTTCTTTTGATACGTTCCAAAGACATTCTGTTTATAGCACGCCACACTCGTGGATAGAAATGCAGAACTTCGTCGTCTCCTCGACATATGGATGATGTTGAACGATCTAAACGAAAAATTCATAGATTGCCATTCTGTTTCGTTTCTGATTTTATTTTGCTTGTACGTGATGGTCGGAGTAATCGGAGTTTTTGGCGCGGGGTATTTATTCTTTTATGTCAAAGATGAAAGCCTCAGTTTGGCGTATCTTTGCGCAGCGTTGATTTGTCTATGCAGTATTGTGACATTTTGCGAATGTGGAAATTTAGTCAATAGCCATGTACGTATCAACTACAGCAGAACTAATAATTCGTGCATAGATAATTTTAAAATGATAGTTTTTCATTTAGATGGTGTACAAATTACAGGAAACGTTATTACAGGTAGACATGAAAAATAAGAGTAGAGATTCATTACACTTGGTAATCTCGAAATACGCATTTATGATCAAATCTATAAAAATAATACTTAATTTTATCATTTTATATGTAGAATATCTTGTTCCTTCAAACCATCAATACACGAAAACCGCGGGTTACTTTTTACAGATACATGAACGTGGACCGTTCAATTGTTGCTGTGGTAATTCATCTGAATTTCATTTTCATGGTAGTTATTTTCATAAATTATCTCGATGTAATTTCTATTGTTTTTAGATTTTAGCCGAAGCCTTAAATTTCTTAGTAGTTTTGCAGCAATTCGTCTTCAATTCGCGATGAAATTTCAACCCCAGCGACTTTGTAATGCGAGAAATACTTAATTAACGAAGATATTGTAAATATTGTAAAATAAATTATAAAAATTTCGAGAATGGAATGTTTATTGATGCCTTATATTTGTTGAGACTTTCATTTTGAAAACTACAGGTGGCACAATCGAGGTTGAGACTTCAAAAACCATAACTTCTAACCAAATTAATGACGAAAAATAAATTACGACGCTCAGATTGTTCTGATCAGTCGTATTAGCTCGTAGTAAGCAAACCTCAGGGCAGAGTCAATGATAAAGGGTAACAGATTTTATGATGGGCATCGTTAAAATCGATTTTTAATTTAAAAAAAAAAAACTTTAATCAAAGCTAAAGATTTTCGCATAAAAAATTATAGGTCAATTATTTTTAATAATCAAATGACCAACACTAATGCTCACGCTATTCATGCGGATTTTACACACCTCAAGTATACGGTTACATTTGCGATCCCTGCGCTTTTTGAAGAAGGAACTAAATGTGAAACAATTCGGAAAATAAAAAAAAGTTTATTTACTAAATAAAATATAATGAGACATCCTGGTCTTCTGCTAAGGTCGAAAATGAAACGAAAATACATCGAAAAAATTACACCAAGCAAAGGGAAATGTATCATTAGAGGCTCATTCTGTATTCAAATGACATATCGAATCATAATTTATTCAAAACAAACACCAATCTCTCCAGCTACAATAACGACAAAAAAATATCCTTCATTTCCAATGAAATTCAAACTACCACAATAACCAACACGAATGAAACCAAAACAGCACCTCGGAGAATTCAACGCGATGAATGATTACTTTAATTGCTTCAAAAATATAAATTACGCGATGAAAATGAGCGGTATTTTTCCATTCATTTCGCTCAACCAAAGTAACCTCAATTCTTAATTTTTTATTTACACATAAAACTTGTACTAATGCCACTTGGTTTATTGTAGCAAAAAACGCCAATCAATCGTTCTCCAAAACTCTAACAATTATTTCCGTATTCGCATACATTGGCAGCATTTCAGAAGGCATATGGAATTTTTATGTTCATTTTGTCAATTTGGTACAAAATTTCAATATCATACTTCTTTGGGCATTTCTCCCCGCAGCAATGATGAGATTGTTCCTTCTTGCGCTTCCGTTTTTAGTGTGGAATAAAAACACAAAATTATCGAATTATTGGCAACACTGGAAACTATTTCAGGTAAAATTACGAATGCCAGAAACTTTTCAATATTTCAAAATAACTCGCACGATGTGCTCAGATGGAAATAGAAAAATCATCGCATTCTTCATTCCAAGTTTCGTCAAGGGATAGAACCATACAGCACGTATTCACAACAGGGATAATATGTACACTTGGTGTGTCTGTATTAGTCAAAACCAGAAACTGGAGAAATCCAAACAATGGCTCAAACAATGGCACGAGCTTTTTCCTAATATTTTACACGATGAATTACCAAGTGAATATAATCACTTATTGGATTTGCAACAATATTTACACATCTTCTTGGGCGAAGAAAATCAACGACATGGTTCGAGTAAGTTTGCGTTAAATTTTAAAACGATAAAAAGACCAAATTACAGCACATGCATTGCCCAATTGAGACATGCCACGTCTATATCGTTCAGGACTACACTCCGTTCTTCGAAATGCCTCCAGCTATTTTACTTTTTTTTATAGCACGCCATGCAGAACGGTAAAACCGCAGAACTTCGTCGCCTCGTCGACATATGGATGCTGCTGAACGATGTAACTGAGCAATTCGTCGATTGTCATTCGGTTTTATTTTTATTCATGTTTTGCATGATGGTGATGTTCGGAGTAATCGGAGCTTTTGGGACAATGGTCCTACTCGTTTATAATCCCGATAAAAGTCTCGCTTTCACGTATTTTTGTGTGAGTGTAGTCTGCGTTTATAGCGTAATGACATTTTGCGAATCTGGAAATTCGGTAAATAAACACGTAAGTATGAACTCCGACAGGAATTCAATTTCATATGCGCAATTTTAAAATCACATCTTTCGTTTAGATGGTGTCTAAACTAAGGGAAACGTTATTGCAGAAAGACATGAAAAATCAGAGTAGAGATTCGTTACACCTGGTAAACTTAAATTTGATATCATAGTCGTATTAGCTCGCCATCGATTCTTGTACTATTTTATATCTTCAATTAAATGTAGAATATTCTGTTTCTTCAAACGATTAACACAAGAAACCCGCCGATTGGTTTATACGGCTATACAATCGTAGACCGATCCCTTATTTCTACGGTAATTCATCTGAATCTTATTTTCATATTTTTCACAGATTTCTATGATGTTATTACATTATTCTCAGGTTTTCAGCGCGGCTTTAAACATATTAGTAGTTTTGCTGCAATCCTCATTACAATAATACAACACAAAAAATGAAACGAAATCAAATTCCAACCAAGCATCGGCCCCAAAACATTAAAGTGAATGGACAACAACGTTGTATGTACATATTATCAAAATTATGAATCCGTTCCTCATAATTATTGATGAACCCTAGATCATAGATAACGACTCGTCATTATTTTCCAAAAACTTCGCCCAACTTTTCTTCCATCCTTGAAAATTCATTAAAATCACACTATACCTATTTCCTCAAGATTAAATTACCTTTGAATAAATTGGCCACATTTTATGAATAATTTGTTTAAATATTGTCAAAATTATGTAAAAAGTGTTCAAAGTAGTTTAGTATTTGTTCAAAATTACATTAAGCTTGTAAAACATGATTGAATTGATGAAAAATTTGCTTAGCATTGCACAAAAATTGCCAGAATCATGTTCAAATTGTTTAATTATCATAGAATTTGTTAAATTACTGATGAAATATTTTGAAAACGATCAAAACTCGTTTAAAATTGCTTTAAAACCGTATAAAATTAGAAATATTTTTAAAATAGTTCAGAATTCACCAAAGTTTGTTTGAAAATGGTTAATATTTTGCAAAAATGTCAAAACGCCGCTAAAATTGATTAAAGTTGATTAATACTTGCTCAAAATGGCACGAAAGTTGTTTAAAGCGATTAAATTAGTGAGAAATGTGGTTAAAATCGCAAAAAATAATCAAAATGTTGTTAAAATGGTTTAGAATTGAACAAAATTCGTTAAAAGTTGTGTAAAATTGCTAACATGTTGTTAAAATTGTTCGATACTTGTTCAAAACTGCATAGAAACTGCTTAAAATCATACAAAATAGTCAAGATGTTGTTAAAACAGCTCGAAATTGGTTTGAAAATGCTTTAAATTACAGAAAACGCTCTTTCAAACAATTTTAAACAAATTTTGATCGATTTTAAACCACTTTAGCAACATTTTATTAGTTTTCTGCAATTTCAAACAAATTTTCTATCGATTTAATCTTCTTGCACAACTTTTGTGCAATTTAGAGCAAATATTAATTAACTTTAATCTATTTAAACAATGTTTTAATAGATTTTATGCAATTTCGAGCAAATATTTACCAATTTTGTCAACATTTTGACAATTTTTTGCAATTTTTAACAACTTAAAACAAATTTTGATCAATTCCAAATTATTTAAACAACATTTTAACGGTTTTTGTGCAATTTTGAGCAAATATTAATCAACTTTAATCAATTTCAACAATCTTTTAATAGATTTCATGCAATTTCCAGCAAATATTTAACAATTTTGTCAACATTTTGACACTTTTTTGCAATTTCAAACAACTTTAAACACGTTTTGCGAATTTGCTATTTCTGTTACTGTGAACATAATACCAAGTTTAAATGGGCAATTGTTTAAAATGCAAAATTTTTAATATTATAAATATATCATACACAAGGGAAGTCACTTTAGATAATATCAATATTAAAGTTCATATAATGGAATTATAACATCTTCGGAAAATTTCCAGTACACCTCGTCTAATTTTCTTTAGACGGGATATTCAAGAACAAAAAACAACGTAATGATAATGGTACAATTTTATGGTAAAACAATGCGTGAAAAATTTACAAACAAGAAGAAAAAAAGTTATTTCAAAAATTAACAACACAAGCATAACAAATTTAAAATCATTAAAGCATAAAAATTGTTATAGTGTTCATATCAAATCACATACTGTATAAATTTAAATTAAAAACAAAAGGAAAAAATATGCTCTACTAAAACTAAATAATAAAAAATTGAAACTCGTATAACTTAATATAAATATAAGCCACTTCAAAAGTATAATACAACTTTATATTGATGTTCATAAGAAAAATTAAATAATACTGAAAGCAAAGAAGAAAAAACAGCAATAAAAGAAGAAAAACCCTCGAAGCTTGTGAAAAAGTTTCGTTGACGTTAAGTTTTCCCCGCCACGTCGAAACAATGTATGATTTGTTTCCATACCCTGCACAGCCTGCCGGAAACATAGGGAACCGGTCCAATGCCAGAGGTGGTGGCGAGCTTACACACCTCAAGTATAAGGTTACATTTGCGACCCCTATGCTTTTTGGGAGAAGAAACCCAATAACAAATAATGAGACATCGTGGTCTCCTGTTACATTCGAAAATGAAAAGAAAATACATCGAAAAAATTATACCAAGCAAAGGGAGACATGCCATTACAAGCTCATTCTGCATTCAAATGACATATCGAATCATAATTTATTCAAAACAAACGCGAATCTCTCAAAGCTGCAACAAAAAAATAGCCTTCATTTCCAATGAAATTCAAAATACCACAATAACCAACGCGAATGAAACCTAAACAGTACCTCGGAGAATTCAACGCGATGAATGATTACTTTAATTGCTTTAAAAATATAAATTACGCGATGAAAATGAGCGGTATTTTTCCATTCATTTCGCTCAACCAAAGTAACCTCAATTCTTAATTTTTTATTTACACATAAAACTTGTACTAATGCCACTTGGTTTATTGTAGCAAAAAACGCCAATCAATCGTTCTCCTTAACTCTGACAATCATCTCCGTATTCGCATATATTGGCAGCATTTCAGAAGGACTATGGGATTTTTATCGTTATATTGCCATTTTGGTTCAAAATTTCAATATCATCCTACTTTGGGCATTTCTCCCCGGAGCAATGATGAGATTCTTCCTTCTTGCGCTTCCGTTTTTAGTGTGGAATAAAAACACAAAATTATCGAATTATTGGCAACACTGGAAACTATTTCAGGTAAAATTACGAATGCCAGAAACTTTTCAATATTTCAAAATAACTCGCACGATGTGCTCAGATGGAAATAGAAAAATCATCGCACTTCTCGTTCCAAGTTTCCTCAAGAGATAGAACCATACAGTACTTATTCACAACGGGGATAATAAGTACACTTGTTGTGTCTATAATAATCAAAACCAGAGACTGGAGAGTTCCAAACATTGGCTCATATAATGACACGAGCTTTTTCCTAACATTTTACACGATGAATTACCAAATGAATATAATCACTTATTGGATTTGCAACAATATTTACACATCTTCTTGGGCGAAGAAAATCAACGACATGGTTCGAGTAAGTTTGCGTTCAATTTTAAACGATAAAAGGACCCAATTACAGCACATGCATTGTCCAATGAAGACATACCACGTCCATATCGTTCAGGACTACACTCCGTTCTTCGAAATGCCTCCAGCTATTTTACTTTTTTTTATAGCACGCTATGCAGAACGGTAAAACTGCAGAACTTCGTCGCCTCGTAGACATGTGGATGATGCTGAACGATGTAAATGAGCAATTCATCGATTGTCATTCGGTTTTATTTTTATTTACGTTTTGCATGATGGTGACGTTCGGAGTCATTGGAGCTTTTGGGACAATGATTCTACTCGTTTATAGTCCCGATAAAAGTCTCGCTTTCACGTATTTTTGTGTGAGTGTTATCTGCGTTTATAGCGTAATGACATTTTGTGAATCTGGAAATTCCGTAAATAAACACGTAAGTATGAACTCCTACAGAAATTCAATTTCATATGCGCAAATTTTAAAATTACATCTTTCGTTTAGATGGTGTATAAACTAAGAGAAACGTTATTGCAGAAAGACATGAAAAATCAGAGTAGAGATTCGTTACACCTGGTAAAGTTAAATTTGATATTTTAGTCGTATTAGCTCGCCATCGATTCTTGCACTTTTTTACTTATCTCCAATTAAATGTAGAATATTTTGTTTCTTCAAACGATTAACACAAGAAACCCGCTGATTGGTTTATATGGCTATACCATCGTAGACCGATCCCTTATTTCTTCGGTAATTCATCTAAATTTCATTTTCATATTTTTCACGAATTTCTCTGATGTTATTTCATTATTCTCAGGTTTTCAACGCGGCTTTAAACGTATTAGTAATTTTGTTCCAATCCTCATCACAATTCAACACGATAAATGAAACGAGATCGAATTCCAACTAAGCACCAGCTCCTCAACATTGGAATGAATGGACAAAACGTTGTAGATATTAACAAAATTATGAATCCGCTCTTCATAATTATTAACGAACCCTAGATCATAGATAACAATTCGTCCTTATTTTCCAAATGCTTCGCCCAACTCTTCTTCCATCCTTGAAAATTCATTAAAATCACAATATATTTGTTTAAGATTTAATTACCTTTGAATAAATAGTAGCCCAGATTTGATGAAAAATCTGTTTGAAAATTGTCAACATTATGTAAAAATTGTTTACAGTAGTTTAATATTTGTTCAAAATTACATTAAACTTGTAAAACATGATTGAATTGATGGAAAATTAAATTAGAATTGCATATAAATTGCCTAAATCATGTTCAAATTGTTTAATTTGCATAAAATTTGTTGAATTGCTGATGAAATAAAAAACGTGAAAATGCTTTTAAAACAGTTCAGAATTCACCAAAGTTTGTTTGAAAATGGTTAAAATTTTGCAAAAATGTCAAAACGCCGCTAAAATTGATTAAAGTTGATTAATACTTGCTCAAAATGGCACGAAAGTTGTTTAAAGCGATTAAATTAATGAAAAATGTGGTTAAAATCGCAAAAAATAATCAAAATATTGTTAAAATGGTTTGAAATTGAACAAAATATTGTTCGATATTTGTTCAAAATTGCATAAAAACTGTTAAAATAGCTGAAAATCGATCAAAATTGGTTTAAAACTGCTTAAAATCATACAAAATAGTTAAAATGTAGACAAAATGGCTCGAAATTGATCGAAATTGGTTTGAAAATGCTTTAAATTACAGAAAACGCTCTTTCAAGCAATTTCAAAAAAATTTTCATCGATTTTAAACCATTTTAGCAACATTTTAATAGTTTCTAATCACTTTCAACAATGTTTTAATCAATTTTTTCAACATTTTGCAATTTTAAACAACTTAAACAAATTTTGATCAATTCTAAACTATTTTAACAACATTTTAACAGTTTTTATGCAATTTTGAGCCAATATTGAACAATTTTAAACAACAATTTGGCAATTTTGAGCGTTTTTTACGATTTTTAAACAAACTTTTGTCGAGTTTAAAATGTTTCATCAACATTTCAACAATTTTCTATAATTTTATGCAATTTTGAAAAAATTTTGAACGATTTTAAACTATTTTAACAACCTTTGAACAGTTTTCATGCAATTTAAAACAAATATTAAAGAAATTTAAACGTTTTTAACAAACAGATATATACAATTTTTCATACTTTTAAGCAATTTTTAACAAATTTTGATCAATTCTTAAACTATTTAAACTACATTTTAACAATTTATATGCAATTTCAGACATATGTCGAGCAATTTCAACAACATTTTGACAATTTCAAGCATATTTCGTTTGATTTTGAACCATTTTAACAATATTTTTAATATTGCTTTAGAATTTAAACCAAATTTTTTAGTAATTTAATCGTTTAGTACAACTTTTGTGCAATTTTGAGCAAGTATTTACCAACTTTAATCAATTTTAATCAATATTTTAATATCTTTTGTGTAATTTTGTGCTAATAACGAACAATTTTACTAACATTTCAACAACTATGCGTAATTCTAAACAAATTTTGGTAAATTCTAAACAATTTCAACAGCATTTTAAGTTTTTATAAAATTTTTACATTCTCACTGAAAAGAATGATTGCATTGCTATGCCTCAAACACAGCGATAGTAATCAAGCAATTATATCTACAATAGTCATCGAGCAATGAACAAATTGAACTTTATCTTGATGAAAAGTACATTTTCAATATACATATGGACGTTACACGAAATATTCCAATAGTTTCTGCTCCACTACGAATCCCTAATACAACTTATACTTGATCGTTTTTCAAAAACATGTACAACACGGAATATTTCAAATGCTTTAGGTTCATGATACATGCGATGAAAACATTTGGAATTTTACCTTTCGTTTTCTTTCATCGAGGTGACTACAAATACTCGAGGAATATCGCTTAAATCAGTAATCAATTCCTTCCTTACTTTCAGAAGCATCAAGCAATCTCATAATTTCAAGAATTACAACGACACTTTCAATCATGCTTTACGTGTTGATTACCTTTCGCGAGGTAGCTTATGTAATACAAATATCGAACATTCTAATGGATCATTTTAGTTTCCCCATTTTCACGCTATTAATGAGTAATTTATCGGTTCGAATCTTCTTCATGAGTCTTCCTTTCACAACCTGGAGAAGCAGCCAGGAGCTTTATTGTTACTGGAACAAATGGCAAGAGATTCAGGTAAAACTTCTCACTTCACCATAGCTTCATTGCTTCGTTAATGTATTTTTAAAAAAACAGGAACAAATGGAAAACATCCGAGCTCCTTTTTCATTAAGAATGAAAACAAAAATTCGATGGATTTACAACGCAGCAGTTATTCTATCATTTGTTTCATTCCCGGTAAAATCTCATTTCAACGATTACAAAGAATTTGCAGCAGATGCGAACTCGTTTTTTTACATTGGATTAGTGATGATGTCAATCACAACGTACTGGCTTACTAATTGCATGTTTATTGAATCAGCCGCCAAACAATTGCGATATTTAATCAACGTATTATGGTTTCTCGTCCTTTTTACCATGATTGATAATATAGAGATAATTGGAACATGTCAATTTCCAGGAAACCGTTCATAATCAACAATACAAAACTATGAAAAAGCTCACCATTTTATGGGTGAATTTGAACGAATGCAGAGAAGAATTTATAACAACTCATTCCTTCATTTTCTTAATTTACTTATCATGCATTCAAATTAATTTCATTTTTGGATTATATTCATTTTTTTATAAATTTTTATTCGAACCTGCTGAATTGAACAATGTTGTCATCCTGCTAACTATATTTTCCGCAATTTTGATCATATCGGTATTTTGCGAATCTGCCGATTCCTTGGATAAACAAGTAAGAAATTAGCATTTATACAAACATGTTCAATAAATTTCGATGGAATGACCAAAAAAAAAAAACCGACAGATTTTAACACGAATTAATGAAACAATCTTGGCAAATAATACGATTAAAATGAACGAAAAATTTTTAAAACAGGTAAAATTAATTCAATTTCTCAATTACATTTTCACAATGCTAAATTTGTTTATAATAAACAACGTTATTACAGATTCACACATTTTTTCTCTCGATAATGGTGGAAGATCCAAAAACCAGTTTAAATAATGTTTTGACTTTGAATCGTTCTGCAATATTATTGGTGAAGTATCTTTATCATTCTATGAATAATAAATCATTGAAAACGTAAAATTAAATTTTTAATATTGTTTCAGATGTTATCCATAACATTCAATTACTTGATAGTGTTGAGACAATTTCATTCCTTCTCTTTTTAAACTTATTTTTCATCATGATTGTAAATATCTACAGAAATAAAAACTAAATAAATAGCTTGTTCTTGGATCGAATAATTTATGAAATTATATGAGTCACCTATATCCAAAGTGAATAACTGTGTACATATGGTTAGTAAGAGGAATTCAGAAAAAAGGGAAAAAATTGGCTTACATCCTGATCTTTATGAAAAAAATCTAGAAGGGTCTCTTTAGTCCTCACTCTATTAAAATCCTCCATCAACACCCAAAGCTTTTTCTTTGAGGCCTTCAGCCCCCTCCCCCTCCATAACAAGTTTTTCTGTGATATCTCAAAAACTTGAAGAAATACAATCAACCGCTTATCCATAAATAACTCGAAATTGTGAGATTGAAAAAAACCTAAAAAACAAAAAAGATTCTTTTCTGATTTTGTCTACAGTCTGTCTTCAGTTCTTCACCCACAGAAGATCCCTTTGGTCCAGCAAAAATAGCCGAAAATAAGGGTCTATGATGCAGATCGGAGGAGACAGCTGAATTTTTATTTATAGGTCAATACCGATGTCCTGATCACGAATCCGAGGAGTCCCTCAGTGTCCTGGCTGTACGTTCTCCCTTATTGTACGGGGAGGGAGTATGATTACAAATGGTATAATTCTTACTTGACATATACGAGGGATGATCAGTAAGTAAGTTACTTTTCGCCATAACTAAATGAAAAAAAAAAATCAGAAAAAATAAAGTTTATACATTTATTGAAAGTACAAACAATTCTTTATTTCTCTACGTAATCAGCTAAGATATTCAAACATTTTTGATAACGTGATACCAAATTTTCAATGCCTTGTTTGTAAAAACTCCCTCCAATTTTTTTCAGCCATTCGGTGACAAATTCTTTACATTCTTCTTCACTTGAAAAATGCTCTCCTCTCAAGGCATTTTTTAACGGACCGAAAAGATGAAAGTCACATGGTGACAAGTCGGGGCTGTAGGGTGGATGTCGCCATATTTCCCATTTAAATTTTTCCAATAAATCCCCAGTTACACGGGCGGAGTGCGGTGTGGCATTGTCATGAAGGAGAATGATTCCTTCAGTCAATTTGCCGCGTCTGCGCTCTTTTAGGAAATATGGCGACATCTACCTAACAGCCCCGACTTGTCACCATGTGACTTTCATCTTTTCGGTCCGTTAAAAAATGCCTTGGGAGGAGAACATTTTTCAAGTTAGGAAGGGTTGAGGGAGGGGTCGGGATCCACTGGATATTCTCAAAAGTAGGCTACTATTACGTTTTGAGCATTGTTGTAATGCCTCTGATATCGTTTACATGCTCGTTTTAAGCATGCTCGAAAGCCCCTCCTCTTTAAACGATCGTAGCTCCAGCCCCCTTCAACATGGAAATTTCGCTGACATCTCATTCGACAAAGAATTTGGTGCAGATTACATAATCATGTAACTACAATTACGTTACGATCAATATTTTTCGAGCTATTGCGGAAAAACAGAAATTGGGGAGGGGGCTAAAATCCACAATAGGGGAGAACGTACACCTGGGACATTGGGGGACTCCTCGAGATTCGTGATCAGGACATCGGAATTGACCAATAAACAAATATTCAGCTGTACCCTCAGATTTGCATCATAGGCCCTTATTTCGACTATTTTTACCGGACTACGTCATGATCACGGGATTTTTTGATGGATCAGAGTTGACCCCGAGGGGAAACTGGAAAACGAAGTCGGTAACGATGAGGAATACCGACATCAGGTATAATTTTTCAAAATATGTTTGGTTGAATAGATCGCATCTAATCTTGATATTCCCGTTAAATATTGCTTTCCGAGCGAAAACTACCAAAAAAAACGCAAATCTCCCCCTTCCCCACAGTCAACCCTAGCTTTCGTACATTGCATGCTCGGCGAAGGGAATAAAAAAAGGTTTACGATGAAAACGAATTTCTTTTTTGAACAATTTTATCAAACGTCATGAACGAAAACAACGAGTACTTCGAATGCTTCAGAATAACGATACATCTTATGAAAATATTCGGTATTTTTCCGTTTATTTTCACACATCGAGGTAACACGGTAACAATGCTTGCTTGCGTTATTCACCGATGTACTTATAATTTGAGACTACTGGTAACATTGTGAATTTGCAGAAAGCACCAAGAACCGGACTTTTTCCACGATAGTAGCATCATTTTCAGTACTACTTTACTTAACTGTGCTAATGCGAGAATTATATTACATGATAAAAATTACAAATCCAATATTTCATAAATTCGAGTTCATGCCGTTGATCAGAACCACATTATGTCTGACCACGAGAACGATTTTTATAGTAATTCCATTCGTCGTATGGAACAAAAGTCAACAGCTTTATGCTTACTGGAGTAAATGGCACAAAATTCAGGTAACCGACGCAATGCGTGTACCTTCAGTTACATTCTATCATCTCCCACATTCGTCCCTCGATCTCTACAGGATGCCGCACTACAAATTTTCTTTACACATATAATTCACCGCACATTATACCATCTAACTCGACGATGGTTTTATTATTGCAGAAGAAAATTTCTCTCATCAAAAGATCCCCTATGGCATTATCTGTGAAAACAAAAATTCGATGGAGTGTCATCCTTAGCGTCATACTAGGAGGTTTAAGTCTACCCAGCGAACATCTTTATATTGATTTTAAAGAATTCGCCACAGATTCCAAATCATTTAGTTACCTAGGCACGGTGCTTCTACTAACAGCTAATTACTGGTTCACCAATAGCTTGTTTTTCGAATCAGCGATGAGAGAATTGATACACTTGATAAAGGTACGTTTATTTTTCACGATCGTTCAATTCGCGCAAATCAAGCATTTGTTGAATTGCAGGTGGCGATTGAAAATGGACGAAGTGATGTCATACAACAACTCATTCTGTTGTGGGTGGATGTGAACGATTGGAGGAGGGAATTTATATCGATTCATTCCATCTTGTTTTTCACTTTCTTGATATGCAACATGATGAACTTCATTACGAGCTTGTATTCGGTTTGGTTTACGCTGAAATTTGGAAACGACGACAAGTCGTCTACTTTAGTGCATTTTACAACTACGATTTGCGGTTTCTGTGTGGTTCACATGTTTTGCGAGTCCAATCATTCCATTTGCATAAAAGTAAGCGATTATAATTTGAGATTTTCAATTACGAAGAGATATACGAACAAAAAGCCAAGTGGTTATCATTGATGTTTTCAATACAGATGGTGAAGCAACTGCAGAAAACTCTCTTGACTGGAAATACCGTGATCATAGTAAACGCAGAACTACTAAAACAGGTAAATGGAAACAAAATCAATTAAACCGAAAGCTTGAAAACTATAAAAAAATAATTCTCGATAACTTACTTCGTCGAAATAACAAAAATAAAAATTGAAACAGAATTTTTCAAAATATATTAAACACTTAACGTTTCACGTATCAGATCGATATTTTCCTTCAAACGGTCCATCTGAACAAACCTCCGCTTCAATTACATGAAATGTTGATTTTGAACCGTGCCACCATTCTGACGGTAAGAAAGCCCAAAGCTCATAAAATTCACTAATAATCTCGAAAAGATTTGATGATTTATTTTTCTCAGATAATCGTCACAGCGATAAATTACCTCATCATACTGAAACAGTTTCATCAGAATGAACGTTAAAAAGAAATAAATCCATTGTAATTTATTTTAAATCGTACTCACGAAAACATGGTGACCGACTGATGAACATGTTACAGAAATAAAGCTCAAAAAAATTGTAAAAATATAAATCAAATCAAAGGTGCTCAGGAGCTACAATATCTTATCACGCAACGCACTTTACCTGCGAGTAGCAAAGTGGACTAATTTCACTCATGAGGAAATGCACTGCGCGATAATCACTCAACCTGCAATCGGATTCGATGCGTCGTCAACAAATTTTTTATATATAAAATTTTAATTTCAACAAAAAATTACCAAATGCTAAAAATATCTGAAAAATCATGTTTTCTAAAAAAAATTAAAATTAAATATAATAAAATTTGCATTCATTGCATCCTTTTGTGTTGAAGTGCAGGAATCTTTCGTCCACAAGAAGATTAAGACTGTCAAGCAAAGTGTCTGATATCTGGTGGTAATTGATGAAACTAACGAGGAGGTACCGATGAGACGTCGATCAGTGCAATCGTACTGATTGCAAAATTTTCAAAATTTACTGGCAATTTTTGAATTAAAATACAAAATTTTAATTTCTGACTCCCAGTGGTTTATTATTGAACTTACACGAGGGGATCGAGCTCACAGATGAGCCACCAATGAAATTGCTACATTTTACAGCGAATTAGAAGTGTTTTAATATGTTATCAATGCTTGTGTTGCCTTCGTATTTTTTTTGTCATCTTTCATT
>QBDW01002881.1:0-17539 GCA_003261595.1 Maconellicoccus hirsutus | reverse complement strand
TCATTTATTCAAATACGGTTTACCAATATTTTAATTCTCAATAGAAATAGCAAAGGTAATTATTTTAAAATATACTTATCTTGAATCAACACGTTATCGCATATTAGCACTAAATTTTCATTTCCATCATTGACAAAGAATCATTAAAAATGGCTGAATTTTCGCATGTAATTATATTTTGAATTTTAATATACTACTTCGATTTATCTAAAGATGTAAACTTCGGGTACCTGTTGAAGCGAGTATATCGATTGGAAAAGATACATTTTTTAAAATTATGAAAACAATTATTAATTTTCAATACGCTCATGAGAACGGTGCAATATTGTTATAACGGTTTAACACTCATCGTTAATATGTCAAAGAAACTTTATAATCTATAAAAGGGTGTATGTACGAGTATATATCGAGTATCATTGAAGGAAACTAATTTTGTTAGTAGAAATGGCCGGGTTGTAATTTCAACAATTCCATCGCTTTGACCGCATAACCGTTAAATTTCTAAGGGGTATTTTTCATTTTAAATTACAAATCCGATACGATGAGAGGATAAATTCACACTCGCTTAAACATTAAACTTTGAATGTACATAGGCGAAGGTGTTTGGTTGATATACGATATTTCGTCGAGAGGCTCTTTGTGCATACGTGACTTTCAATATATTTACCAAGTTTGTGGTATTTTTTCGCCTACTTTTGCACGATTTCCATCACGTGTCTTTCTGCTATACACGAAATTTAGCAAAAGGTTTTTATAAATATTAAATTTTAATTATACACCGAACTGATGCACCGAAACAATTGGAAAACTCGTACCCATTAAATATTTATAATTCTCAACGTGCAATATACTTTTATATCTGTAGCGGAATGAAATAATTTTGGCATGTGTTGTCATGAATACACAGACACGTAATAATTTCGAAGCACGTCTTAATTAATTTTCTTTCATAAGGTCGACTAAATACGACTTAAAATTACATTTTCCGTTAAAACGAAAATGGCAATTGCGTAGTTTTAGAAAATTAGACCAATTGATTCGTTTAAAAATAAAAACCAAATTCGTGACCATTTTTCAAAACTAGTTAAATTGATTTTCAAATTAATTCCCACCAAGTAAATTACATTTGTAATAAAAGCCTCCTTTCTGAGATATCGAGCGTGAATGAAATGAAAATGGTTTAATCACGAGCCGTATTATAATCTCATAAAAGTCATTTTGGATTCGAAAAGATTTCCACACTTTGTCGATTCTACGCTTACTTTTTCCTTTGCGTAATTGATAACGAGAAGTTTTACATGATATTCATCTTTTATGAAAGTTTTTCAACGTTAATCAACCGAGTTAACGTTTTATAAAAATGAAACTTTCGCCGAATTTCCGCTTCGAAAATCCGACGTTTTTGTCATTAATCTTTTATAATCGCGAGAAGATTCATTTATATGGAAAAAAGCCGCCAATATTGAGTATGTATCTTTTCTATGATGAACGGCTGCATAGAGAATTACCAATAGTGAGAGGATAACATGAAGCTTTATCTAGAAAGCCCAGTGGACTTGTTAAAGCTCTTCTCTTCGTAGTTTTTATTCGTGAGGGTAAGTAATGAAAAACCGTCGAAATACGATATCATATGAACGCATATATCAAATTAAAATATAAGAAGACGCTACCGTTATGCAGATTTTGCAAATTTTCTTTGAAATTTTAAATATTGATGCATTCTTGAAAATAATGAACATTAGATTGAACTATGAAAGTGATAAGAACTGATAAGAATGTGAGAGCAAGTAGGTACAAATAGGTAGGTAGAATAATATTCAGGGCATTTATTAAATTTTTATGCATTTTATAGACTTATTTAAAGTTTCAAATACATGCAATAATGATTGAACTATCATGTAGATTTGGAATATTTCCCATTATTACGCTTTTACGTCGAAAGCACAAATTACTTCGTCGAGTAATTTGTTAACAGTCATCGATTAATTCGATATATTATGTATCAAGAAATTTTCATTTTTCTATTTACATTATTTGAAAATGATATGAATTACGTATGCGGTATCGTATCTCGTATAAAAGGGTAAATTTGTCATATTTCACCATTTCACAGATTACCATATCGTTGACTGATTGATTTTAAAATAATAATAGAAGCAATTTTTCAATCATCGTTGGTTGATCACGAGATGTCGAGAGGAAAAAAAATCACATATATATTTGATTTATTCGCAACTGAATTCATACGCCTGGTACTTTTCAGAATGCAAGACATACGCGTATTAATATACAGCCATCAAAACGTGGCAGTGTATGAAAATACGTCAAAAATTCTCAATATTGCATTTGTTACGTGACGCGTTAACCTTTATTAAATGGAAATCTAATTTTAAAACGTCGACGTTATTAAATATATGACAGATTAAACCCTTTTATTCGAAACTAAAACAAACAGATTTAAGTTTCGTTCGGATATTACCATAGGCGAGTGTATTCATTCGATGAATTGATCTCGCACGCGGAAAAGGACGAAAGAAACAACGCTTGTGAAATATTACCACGGCTAATTATTCTATCTTAATCGCAGATATCAATTAAGCAATAAACGAAAGAGCAGTCAAGATTCAAAAGCCGGAGACAGACGTCCTTCCGTCAAAAGCAATCTACAATCTGGAGTTATTCTCAAAGTGTCAACTGCGTCGGCGCCCGCATCCGAAGATGAACATAGGCGAGATTCGTCTACCATTATCCAACAACAACAGCAACAACGAAAAAACGGTTCTATTTATATATCTTCTCATAAAGGTAAATCCGCATATGAGGTTATCAACTTGCTAAAAATTCTTTCGTCTTAATGTCGTTACCGCATTTCGAATCTGGCGTTTATAAAATTTTAATTTGTCGTACGCAATCTGCCAACCGTAAACTTAAATTATGAAGGTCAGCGTTTGTGTATTCGGTAAATGTTTAATTGGGAATTTTCTCTTATGGTGTACAAGCTTTACGTTAAATTTTCAACACACCATAGGCTTTTATAACGTTTCAATAAAGTTAAGTTTACTCATTAGATATGTGTATGAGCGCGTATACAATCTCACATCGTAATCCTTTTATTTGATCTTCTTCACTCTTTGAAATTTATCTCACAACGGCAGGTTGAAATTTTACTTTTCGTGAAGCGTTTTACTGAAATGTACCTACTTAAGTTTCAAGTCCTCTTCGAGTAGTCGGATTTTCAACTTTACAGAAGATTAAAGTGAAATCGGTAGAAGGCTGCAAGGTTCTATGAACCATAAACTGATCGATATATTTACTGAAACTGAATTACAGATGTATTTTTGACTGAATTTTAACTTCACAAATGTTCAAGCTGTTTCAGTTCTTTGAATAGAAACTTCTTGTTGATATTGTTTTGTACACCTAGTTGTAGTTACCTACTGTTGAAGAAATTTTTCAACAGTTTTGTGGAAAATTTGACAAGCGATGATAACGAAATTTTGATCAATGAACGTCTCAATATTTATGAATTTGATTTTCCAATGTCCATTTTGATGAACTATGTTATCAACAAAGTTTTCAAATGTTTTTTCTTTTTGAGGAAAATTGTTTCGTTTGTTATCCCATGCTTAGTTTTATTTTGTGATTAAACTCTGTAGTAGTGTAGTATCGTTTTTTTTTCTCAATTTGTAGGCAAGTTATTGCAGTGTTGCCAATTTGGCATAATTGTGCTAAATTCAGCGTAATGGAAAATCATTTTAGCATCATAATTTTCGTGATTTTCGGATCTATCATTTAGCATAGTTGCTAGCATATTTCAATTCATTTAATTTTCAAAAATTTAGCACAATTTAAAAAAAAGGTAATTTATAGACAGCGCTCCATACTACGAATGGTTGTACTTCAAACCATTGCGTACTGGTTTTTTAGCATAATGAATCTAGCATAATTGCTCTGTGCTTTCTGGCATAATCTAGCACTGATTTGACTTCAATCTAGCATAGAGAAAAACTTTTTTTTTGGCAACACTGCTAACTTGATTTTCAAGTAAACAATAAATCATCGACATGCTCATAACCAATTTACCAATTTTGATAAATTTAAAAAAGTTTTTTTTTTTCTAAAAACAAACGCTTAAAATTAACGTTTCACTTATTTAAATTAACTTCGCTTTAAATAACGCGACGGAAATAAGACAGGATATTTTTACGAGAATACCCCTTTCTTATACTATTACCAACGGAATACGAATTCGAATCCCTTATCAACTGTGACAAAATTATCTTTCAATTTGCAAATTAATTTTGAAAAATTTCTATAAAAAATTTCCTTTCACAAATTCCTAAGGGATTCTAATTTGAATTAATGTCGTGATTGTTCGAGTACAATTTCCAATTCAATTTTATACGCGGTACAATTACAAGATGAAAATTTGCTAATTTAAATAATTCCACGTTTGCATATTCAACGAGATGCGATGGTTTAACGTAAAATACTTTTTTTTTTGTAAACACTAAAATAATCCGAAGCTTAGCATTGAGAAAATTGGCCATAGTAAATTATTCATCGCATCATGTACGTTTTTCAATTTACCTCTCTTTTTTCAACTCGCTGGTATTGTTACAGAAGCGAAAAAATTTAATTTAGCCTTTTTTCAAATTCCTTCGGGATAGTAGCTTATTCGTTTGCATTCTTTTTAGTCGTTAATTCTCGTCAACGAGAATTGTTTTCAGCGTGTTTCGTCTCATTTAGCTTATTAGTAGTATTTACTGTTATTTCGTGTTTAACAGTAATTGGGATTTTCGCCTGTTGCTGAATTTTTTTCCTTTTATTTTAGATATCGCAGGCGGTAAACCTCTAAAACCCGTTGTTTCTTCGCAAGCAACCACACCAGATAGAAATTTATATTTGCCCGAAGATATCAACGAATTGAACGATACCCATAAACAACTTTTATTAGGCGTTGTTCCAGTTTCTAAGCCTATTTTAAAAGCGAAAAAAATTGTTATTTATGTGTGCGCCGCTGATCCGCAAGGTATGTATTTGTTCGCTTTTCGTGGGTAATTTTCTCGCGAAGAGTTATTTTCATATGGAAATAGAGCTACGCGTTATTTCCATTTCGGTTTCCTAGCTCTTTCTCTAAGCTATGGCGTTGTTTTTTATCGAAATATTCGATGTGGCGCAAGACGTAACTGGAAAGGCCATTTATCGAGATAATTTAATTAGTTGAAATGAAATTTAAATGTAATTAAGAATTTTGTTTCGGAATGTATAACCCTTCGGTTTCAATTTAGTAATCTTTCACTATACCTAAGTGAATTTGCTCTGTGTTCGAGTTGCTCTAAATTTCAAGCGGAAATTTTTATTTAGTTTTGAGACTAACAAAATGATGGATCGGAAGTTGAACTCGTGAAAATGCGTTTTAGAATTCCTCGCTAATTAATTTTAATCCTTTTTCGCCAAAAAGCAAAATGTAATTTTTTGCAAACTTTTTGTATCCGAAAAATATTTTTAAATATTCAAGAGCCGCAAAAAGTTGTTGGTAATATCTGATTTTGCAGTTTTTTTGAAAAAATAGATAACTAAACCTAATTTTGTTCTATCTCATTTACGCAATATTAGATACGCGAATTGAAAAATTTATTCGAATTAGTTTCATCGACATGAAGCAAATTGAAGCGAATTGCATAAAAAGGAATCTTTTACGGATTATGAATTGATAACAGACGGAAATAGCTGAAAAAGTAAATTATAGAACACCATTTTCTTTCAGCTTTTTCTTTGAATTTGATTAATGTTGAAATGTAACATCATCATTTCCTGAGGAACATTCGCCTACGTGAATAACGCATC
Organism: Maconellicoccus hirsutus; assembly: GCA_003261595.1. Classification (NCBI taxonomy): domain Eukaryota; kingdom Metazoa; phylum Arthropoda; class Insecta; order Hemiptera; family Pseudococcidae; genus Maconellicoccus; species Maconellicoccus hirsutus. The sequence goes on along the minus strand of QBDW01002881.1, from coordinate 11,689 downwards.
GAAAAATCAATACTGTGTTATTTTTCGCTCGAAAATAATTACCACGATATTTCCTTCGTACAGAATGCCGCGTCGAAAAAACCGTACTTCACGGAAGCGTGTACCCAGAACTGAGGAAAATATGCCGTCAAGAAGGTTACGAACTGCATATGGCGGATTTACACTGGAAAACCTTGTTAGAAAAACGACGCGATCATAAATTCCCGGAACTTTGTTTATTCGAATTAAACCGTACGTCAACTTGATATTTCGCACAAATTGCATAGCCGATTTTAATTCGCATTTAGCACGAAACATTCGCGATGCAAATTACTCACGTTGTCGGTTATCTCGACTTTATTTCTTCTTTTCGAAAAGGTCAATCGGAAACCAGCTACATCGTACCGGTGATATTTTTAAGCTACTCGCTGGGTACTTCGTTACTTCCAAAAACCATCGAATGCGAAGATTTCGAAAGCACGTTGCAACGAACAGCCAACAAAGAGCTTTTGAAAAAATGGTATAAACTCGATAAAGAATGCCAACCGGCTTGTTATCGACTGCAAAGTATAGAACAGCATATACCTGGTTTTAAAGTAAGTCCCCCACGTAAATGTATTTAATCCGATATACCGATAATTTAATTGTTCACGACTACCGAATGCTTTTACCATCAATGTTCTGACCACGAGGTAAATTAAAAAAACATCAAAGAAACGTATAAAGTAGTTGAATGGTTGCATTGTTGTTGAAATTATTCGAAAGGGTGGCCATTTGGAAATTTTATGGCTTTTGAGAATTTATTAACTATACAAAACCTGTATATAATTATATCGTTGATCAAAGTCCTTTTTGCTTCTATTCGCATAACTTTATAATTTCGATTACCTAATTAAAAAGCTAGTCTCCAATCTTTCTAATAAACTACCTCGATTTTTCAAACTTATGGATTTTTTCTTTTTATCTGGATAATTTTTTTTTTTATTATTCCAGGAAGATAACAGCGCTGATGTAGAAAAAGCACTTAAAGAATGGAACAATGAAGTAGAAAACATGCTATTAACTTTAGTTTCATCCTTTAGCCAAGAACTACGAGATACCTACCTCTCGACTACTGTTGAACAAGTAAATCCTTACAACGTTAATTAACGCTTCGAAACATCTAGGTCGTTGAATACGTCGAAATTCCTTTCAATTACCTGCCAATTTACTTATAGCACGAAATATATCGTGCGTAAATGTCTGATTTGTCGCCCTTTGTTTTGGTTTTTTTTTTGTCTCGGTAATTTCCTTTTTAGGTACTTGGAATTGTAAAATATACTCCGTGAAATGTTTATTCAAAAGAAAAGTTTCAAAAATATAATTTATTTATAGGAAATACATAACACAATGAGGATGAGTCAAGAACTCACTAAACATAGCATCTGGTTGCACAGAATCAATAATAAACAAGACTCCGAAGATAATGAAAGTTGTCCGATACGTCAAGAGAATAAAAGACGTTTAAATTTATTGCTCAACGAATTGAAAGTACGTATGTGGTATTCGTTTTCGACTCCTTAAATTTGTTTTTTAACACGTGAACTTGTTCAGAATGAGCTTGTTGAAAAAAACATAATCAAACTTACCGATGCTAGTAATGAAGAACAAATTAAAAATTCAATTTTACCTCAATTCACATCGATAATGAAATCTATCATCGAAGACGACAGGTTAAAAGTAAGTAAATGTAAGTCAACGAGTTGAAACAAACTCACGTTTCGTTAATTCATCTCGATTTATTGCAACTCGTTTTCATGGTTTAGGCTGGCTCAAAAGCTTGTTTCTACGGAGTCGATAAATCACTCTTGAGGGAACTCATGATTCAAACGATTTTCTGTCAAAGGGCTGCCGCTGCTCATTCCATCAGCAATTACCATAATATAGTTAATATTTTGAAAAAGTATAACAATCGTGATTATATCGATTCATTTTTTAAATAAATTCAGATAGTAATTGCATATCGATTTTTTTTTCAGTTATGTATTAGCTGAGGATGAACGAGGATTGATGGTCATCCATGGGTTACCCGGTTGTGGTAAGACGACAGTGCTGGCTAGATTACTTTCAAATTGTCAAACATTGTTGCCAAATCTCGCAGTGATATTTCGTTTTGTTAATATCTCAACGGAAAGTTCATCTTTGGAGCTTTTGTTGCATAGTATACTTTCTCAAATACATTTCGTCATTACTGGAAGGCAACTTTGGGAACCACATGTGAGGATTTATTCAAAAATACCTTAAATCTTCAAGCATATATTTTACCTTCATACGTCTAGATACTTTTCATTATTTTAATTCCGAACTGATGTTCTACGTGCAATTTTACAGAGTATTTCCAAATACGTTGAATTATTCCCTAAACTGTTATCTTTGGCTTCAGAAAATCGACCAGTTCTGATAGTAATCGATGGTTTAGACCAAGTGAGCGAATGTTTTAAAGCAATTATCAATTCTTAAATTCGAATTGTATATTTTATTCATCATTGTAAACTTAAATTCCCATTTCTAGTTACGTGGATTAGTCGATAATATTGACTGGATACCGGTGTTATTGCCGAGAAATATAAAATTTATAATTTCTGTGACAGAAGATACCACTGCCATTACAAATGTTCAAAATAAACTTCAAGACACCGCTGTTTTCGTTCAAGTAATCATTGTTAATTTTTCAAGACGTCGATTTTCCAACGAATTCAAATTTTAATCATTCGACGACATTTATAGATACCAGAACTACGTGATAACGAATCAGAAACAGTTTTATACACATTGATCGCTGAATCAGATGATTTATCTAGTACTCAATTGCCGGAAAAAATTCGTTCAGCTGTAAAAGATAGTTCGCTGCCATTTTATATCAAAGTAAATTCTTTTCAGAAATCATTACTTCTTCGAACCAATACCTAAAGCACTCTTGTTTAGGTGATTGCCAATCAATATTCTTGGTTAAAAAGTGATTCCTTGAAATTATATTCAAAATTAGAACTGGAAGCTCAAGTTAACCAATTGCTAGACGTTCTGGAGAAAATACTAGACAAAGCTCGGGTAACCTACAATCACTGCGCACACCTATTTCATGATGAAACGTTGTCTATAATTTAGAACATCGATTCCAGGTGGAGTTAGCATTGGCGCTTTTAGTAGCCGCTCGTTTCGGCTTAACGGATTCAGAAATGTTAGATATCCTATGTTTCGAAGACTTATTCCATAACGATTCTTATCAAGGTAAATTGCAATACGATGTAATTCACGATAAACATTCATTTATATTTTCCATTTAGTCGTTTGGGCTCCAGCTTGTATATTTTGGTCGGAATTCAACAAATACATGCGTTCGTTTCTACGATGGTTTCATGCAACCGACAACATCACCTTATCATTGCAACACGAACTAATGCGTGAAACTGTAGAGAAACGTTACAAATACAAGATCAATCAAGCGAGGCAACTTTTACATACTTATTTTACGGTAAGTTGAAGATACTCGAAATTTACACATTATCTTGGCAAGTTGCCTTAGCTTTCCACTGTGTATTTGGCATTTCAAAGTGTTAAAATACTTGTAAATACATTCATAAATTTTATTCAAGGGTTCGCTGTGGGATAGCGCGGAAAAATCGAAAATCGGCGCCAGAGTTCTAAGTCAACCAATGAAGTATAAAAATTAGTAAGTCTGTGTGCAATAATTTATGGCAGAAATTTTACACGTCTTTTTCAACATATTCTCTATTCCAGTTATAATACGCGTAAATTTGAAGAATTGCCGTTCCACGAATATAAATTATTCAATACTCTTCAAAAGCATTTCTTAGAAGATCACACGTGGTTGTACAATAAAGTGTGTGCGTGTTCTGTTTACCAGGTAATATTCGTTTCATGAACTTGACCGTAAAATTGTGGAAATTATTTTACTACGCGTTTTTTTTTCGGAATTGTTTTCGCCAACGAAATCCGAACATTTGTTTCCTTTGTTGAAACAACGCCGACGACGTTCGCATGTTGCGAGTAAACAATACGAATAAAAATGGTTCTCATTACAATGAAGCGCTTCGGGTTAATAAACAATGAATACTTCCACATGAACAAATGGTTTACAATTCGTTTTAAAAATTAAAAAAAAGTTAACAACCTGTGCATCGTCAATGAAAAAAAAAACGGCGAACGAACTTTCAGCGAAAATAAAACCATAAGTCAACTTACGATTTGTAAACATTGAAACAATGTTGCCAGCTCGATGATTTTTTATGCATAAATTATAAAATACGATTTTCACGATTTTTCATTAACTTGAGTTTAATGGGTTTTTTTGTGTATTTTTGTTTTCTAGGCCCTGGAAGATGTTAAATTAGAAAAACTAAGCAGAAAGGAAGCTGATGTTAATTTAATATTACTTCAAATGTTTTTGGAAGAATATGCCTCAGCTTTGAATTACGACGGGCGTCAATTTTACTCTCAATTATTAAAATTTTTAAACGACTACAAAAGGAAATTCTTGTCAAATACTAGTCCTTTTTATAATACAATCAAATCCGTTGTCAAAAAGCCTCCTATATTTTCATTATTATCGTATTCAGACTGTTTAGAAGATACCAATTCTGCAGGTGTGTTCATCTGGCTAAATCGAAACGAAAATAATTGCTTCTTTCATTACATTAAATATGTCTTCGCAGAAAACCCAGAAACTGTTGAAAGCTCTGAAAAGCAAAAGAGTACGAAAAGTTATCAATTCGATGTAATAAAAAGAATTGAATTCCAACCTGACTTCGTAGTAACCGTATCAACTGATATGCAAGAGATATCTGTTTGGGATGTGACGAAGTAATTCAATAAAGCATTAAAAAACAATAAATACAATAAATCAATCAATTCTTTAATTGCAGTTGTCAATTAGTAAGAAAATTGAAAAATATACCGCAGCCTTTGGCTTTGGAAATGATCGATGAGTTCCGTTGTGTCGTTTTATGTAACAGGGAATTAAGAATTTATGATTTAAATACCGGAGAATTAGTGAGCAAGTTGAAAGGTTTGTCGAATAATTATACATTTTTAGTGGTATTTTCTTTTTTTAACTGTTATCATGTATTTAGGCGTAATGAACCAGAAAATGCCATATTTCGGTCTTCATGATTCCAGTCATTTAGTAGCGTTATCCAGAAACAGAATGTATGTAAATTTAATGAATTTGGAAAGTGGCGATCTTGATACTTCATTTAAAGCCGGAGAAGATCGTTTCCTAAATTCACTATTAGTCTCAGGAAACGGAAAGTAAGTATCTATTTTCATTTTTCGAGCATTAACGATCTTATAATCTATGTTCATGTATTTTCTAGAATTCTAGTTTGCGGAGATGAAACACAAAAACCATTCCCGTTATTAGTTTGGAATTTAGCTTCGCGTAAATTATTATATGATTTGAGAATAGCTCATCACGACTTTATTACCAAATTGGCTGCCATTACATACGAAGGAAATTACGTCTGTTGCGTAGCCAAGGTATGTAAATATCAAAAATAATCCGTTCATTATCAATTAACTCTCGCATATGATTTCATTTTCAGGAGGTCGATGAACCTAGTCCGAATTTCATCGTAGTTTACGATTTACAATCAGGTACGATGTTTAAAAAATGGAAACCCGGTGTTAATTGCGTATCTCTAGACATATCGTCCAAAGACAGCTGCGTTTTGAGTGGTCACCAAAACGGAGCCATATCTATTTGGGATTTAATCACAGGTATTCTTATTTTTACTACCACCTCGAATAAATTAAAACCATATTCTTAAGCGAATATTTCCCATAGGTGCGTGTAAATGGATGCTCGAAGGACATACAGCTCCTGTGACACATTTACGTTTAGATTCATGCGGAGGATCATTCCTATCCACTGATTCCAGCGGACGAGATAAATCCATTCGTCTATGGAATCTAACAAATGGTTAGTTCATAAGTAAAACAATTTGCCTATTCGAATTGCCGTTAATTGTATCCTTCTTATAGGTGAACTGACCGCTATTTATACACCTAGCAAGACAATTACAGCATCTGAAATTCTCTCAGGAGGTAAATACGTAGTGATCGCCATGGAAGCTACACCAAAACTTACCATTTTGCATTTAACCGGTCCAACGACTGAACAATTTTCATGCTTTGACGAACCAACTATCACACCAAGTCGCGAATACGGTATCGCGCAGAATTACGGCAAAGTATTCGATTTAAATAATCCGACCGCTGATCGGTGACACGAAAAATAGTTTAAATCTTCGAAATGATCTCTTTCTATATAAATCTAGTTTGTTAGTTTTCGTTACCAAAAATCGTGTGAATTTCATGTTTCTTTTATTAGAATTATTTTACTCTTTCTTTTTTTTTTAATACACTTTTTCTTCCTTTTTCTAATTATTTTATTCGGTAATTTCATCGAAATTCAATACAGTGGGCACCGCTTAATAGGATCGCATTGGGACCAACGGAATTCAGTTCTATTAAGCGGTCTATTCTAATAATCGAGCATGGAAAAACTAAAAAATTTATTTAAAAATTCATAACTCAAATTTATAGATACTTTACATTTATATATACAAATATGGATAAGTAGGTATTTTTTTCAAATTGAACACGTCATGTGTTATTTAATCAACTTTTTAAAAAAAATCTTAAACTTTTGTTTGTTCCTTGTTCTGATTCAACATCTCATTGATAAATACCGTATATTTATTATGCAAGTCGAAATTTTCTCCATAGTATTGTACTTTTTGATACGTAATTCAAGAATATTCTATTCTATTAACCGATCAAATACTCTCCATTCATTACAATAAGCGATAATATTTGTACATGAAAAGATACAAGCGTTCCGTTCCAACCAATTTCAAGTCTATTAAGTGGTTTATTCTAATAACCGCAATCCTATTAAGCGGTGCCCACTGTATAAAAAAAAATCGTGTAAGCACGAAATTCATCTCTTTAAGTTTCAACTGAGATGTTCAATATTCAGTTTAATTTACAAAAACACTTCGCACGTTACATTTATACTACCGATTATTTATTTCCTCGATCCAACGTAACATTGAAAAAGATAATTTTCACGGGGAAAAAATTCAGGTCAATAAGTTTACACGATGTTTTCATATCAAAAACTATCTATACAAATCAACAACATCGCAAGTATATCGTAAATAAAACTGTTTTCTCGATTGACGTATTAAACAACATATTTTCCATCTTTTATCATGTTTACGGAACCAAATAGGCGTTTTATGTGCATTTATTAATCGGAAAAACACAAATTAATACAATAAACAACGCGTTAGTGTTATATTATCAAGTGAAATAAACACAAATAAATTAAACATAAAACAAATGCATATCAGCTGATCTCGGAGCTGCTTAGACAATTCGTTACCACAATCAACTTTATCGTTAAAAGGATTTTTTTTTTTAAAAAAAGGAAGGTAACCAACAACGTTAACTTCGCAATGCTTGATACCAATCTAATCAATTCTACACGTAATATAACCAACGCATGGAATTATACTATTTATCTGTTATTCGACACACAAAATGAATAAATTTAACATAAACATATAAAAATAACAAATTAACTAAAAGGTATAGGCACCTTCGTGTGAATAGAAAATACATTTATTGCTAAAATCTTCGAATTGTGTCCAGCAATAAGACAGAAAAACGTAACCATCTTGACGGTAATTTTATTAAAAAAAAAAACAATTCAAACGACTCGTAGTAATTTTACTTATTAATAAAGAATGTTAATGAATTTGACTAGTTGAGGAGAGATCTCATCGTTGAGAAATTTCAGTCTATGGTGCCATCCTCCGCAGCAATTTCCTTTTTTTCGTTTATCGCAAAATTTACGAGTCCGATTAATTTATTTTAATTCCCCAATGGCGATATGTTTTTCTGCCTTCATCACAACCTAATTTTTTTCTTTTTGGTAGATTATATCATCGGAAGTTTCGTTTTTTGGTGTATTTCTACGGCGAGAAAAGGCGTAAAAAAAATCGATCGCTATACAAAATACGGAATGGATATTTCGGTCCCATGGAGAACATAATATTTTGCCTATATAAAATTACATAAAAAAGGAGAAAAAACTTATGACTAAAATAACCGTGTAAAATTATTTAAAAGGTCCTTTATTATTTGGCAACTCGTCCTCATGCAATGACGTCGTTAACGACGGCGGACAACTTCTTTGCATGAAACTGGTCCATTTATTGATCGATTCGTCGAGATATTCTATACTATTTAAAAACTTTTTACCTGAAATGGATATAAATGTTAGTTTGTCCATTTCACGTGTACTAAACGTATTTACTAATTACCTGAAAATCCGCCAATGGCGTATAAACGTTCGTTTAGCACAGCTACACCAACGTTACTTCTCGCTATGGTCATATTAGGTCCTAAACGCCACTCTGCTACGGCCGGATCAAGTACTTCGACCGAATCTAGGGAACTACTACCGTCACATCCTCCAATAACGAACAATCTCTCTGTAAAAATAACCCATTAGGTACACGTTGTAAAATACCTTTACACGTGAACTCACCGTTAAATTCTATCAATCCGCAACCTCTTCTAGCGGTCACCAGAGGCTTGGCGTAAGTCCAAGTATCGGTCACCGGATCATATACTTCTACCGAATTCAAACAATTCCAACTATTGCAGCCTCCGACCGCGTATACTAATCCGTTGAAAGCACAAACTCCGGCTTGATAACGACCTATAATTACGACGTATGAATAAATCACGTACTTCTTCGATATATCAAGTTTACGTTCTTACCAGTTTGCAATGGAGCGATAGTGGTCCATTTATTTGATTTTGGATCGTAAACATCGCATTGCTTGATACCAAATTGGCCGTTCCAGCCTCCGATACAATATATTTTGCCATCTAATGTACAAATGCCTGTACGAAACGATATCATTTGGGTTATTTCCATAGTGGATTAATTTAATGGGTTTCTTTACAAATTTACAAACCAGCATTTGACTTGGCGTTGGGTAATGGAGCAACTGGAGTCCATTTCTCCAGCTCCGGGTGATAACATTCGACCGTTGATAATTCCGTCGTACCGTTACAACCGCCTACTGCATAAATGCAGTTTTCAACTTTACAAATACCGAAACGACCTCGAGCTTCTAACATGGCCGGTAATACATCCCACGTGTTATCATCCGGATTATACTTCTCCACTGATTTGATACATTCCACTCTGTCGTATCCACCTGAATAATTAAATTGAATAATTTTTTGTTTCAATAATTTTACACAAAGAAAATAAGGAAATCGAGATATTATTTAGGGCTGCCGATTTAAATCGATTAATCGATCAAGTCGATTCAAATTGATTTCAAGTCATTAATCGACTCGATCGTTCGACTCAATTCAACTCACAATCAGTTCGATGGATTTAATCAACTTAAATAAATTCGATAAACTCAATCAACTCGATTTCGATCAATTCGAATGAACTCACCGCAAACGAAAATCGACCCATTCAAGGTCGTACATCCAGCAGCGCATTTCCCAGAGGACATTCCAGACAAAGAACAATACGTCTCCGGTAAAGATTCATGGGACGACGAACGACTTCCTAACGGCGTCGTGACCACTTCCTCTTGTTCGTTTAATCTCAACATGATAGACAACCTGGTTACCCGGTCATTCAACACGATCAACGACAAGAACGTATGTTCTGCAAAAAGAAGACACGAAAATTTCAAAAATCGTTGCATTTACTCGTGCGTCATCTCGTAAGTGAATATTTCCCGATGAATTTCATTACAAGGCCCCCTTGAACCGAGTATCGGCGATGACGTAGAAAAAACCCCTAGTTGCCACATTTTCAATGATATTCATATACTCTGGAATATTATTCATGCATCTTTGCGATATTAGATGGCTCGGTTAATTCGGCCGATGGTATAGCATGCAATAGTACGCTTCGGATAGTGCCAAAATTCATCATGGGGTTAAAACCACCATCATGGCTCTTCAGTGCTACGCACCGGATCCTTCGATCGCGTATTTTCGTCGGCGCGCCGCCAAACACCGAATACTCCGTCTTCTACAGAGATATTCTCGACGCTTTCGAGCTTTTTAGGCTTCGCAACCTTATAAATATTTACCAGCTCGTTCCTCTATTAATTTTTTACTCTCTTGGTAAACCTGCATAGGCGCTTTGTTAAATGCACAAAAAACATTGTACGAGAGAAGCACCCAATTAAAAAATTACGATGCCGCAATGGTTTACCTGTTACTTTGTCTGTGGCTATTACCAACCAATCAGAATCAACGTCTGGTTTACGAGAATCTGCTAATTCTTTATTATATATGAGAACGCGAGGCTTTGCAGATTGCATGTGGCCAATTCTCTGTCCCTAATACAACAAAAATTATGTTGTGCAACAACATACCAAATACAAACACGATTAAAGGCAACAAAAGTTACACCGAAAGCTCGTCACTTGCGTTCGAGAAGCTTTCGATGATTGAACCGCATCGGTATCCCGTTCGTAGCACCCTTCTTCGTAATTACAATATTATCGACGCTTACGTTTTGCAAATTCGGTGACGGTTTCTTGGACATTTTTTTGTACTCTTGAACCAATTGCGTATCGCTTACGTCACCGGCCGGCATAAGCATGCAATCTTGCAAAGAATTATCCATCGCCAAATATAACATATGAGTCTGTAAATAATTACAATTCCAAATTTCCAACGCGTTAGTATCGTCGATTTAAACGAGAAGATTTTTTCAACGTGAAAATATCACAGTCGAAACTATAATTACGGGTAAATTTACCCAAATTTTCCTTTTTTTTTCGCCGGATTTGTATTATTAAACAACGAAAAAACAAAAAAAAAGCACATAAGCTGTATATAAATTTACCTAACGTAAATTGCTCTTTTTTAAGGATATAGAACCTACTTACGTACATTTTACGTGATATAGGCGATATTTTCAAATCGATTAAAGATAAATTACCTTATCGATGAATGAATTATACGTAAAGGAGTTTTCCGATGAGTTTGTAAACGATCTTTCGATCCAATCCATAACCAAACGTGACAGCGAATCGCTTGGTACGAGATTTATTTCTTGACGAGTTTGCGTCAAGATTTCAATTTGTACGCAAGGCAATGCCAAAAACGACGAGCTTTGGCATACTTTGGGAAACTGAAAAAAAACATGGAAATTAGTTCAGTGGTAACATTGTTTCAAAAATTTTACGTGCATATTTTTCCATTAATTATCGCATCGTTTAATAAAACAATTTTTATACGTGTATTGATCGTTTTTGCAGGATTACTCATTATTTAAAGAAAATGACCTTGGATCAAAAGTCAAACTAATCATTTTTGCAAAGGAGGAGGAAGGGAAGTGGGTATTTAAAATAGCAAAAATCGTTACACGATCAGAAGATGGTACAACACAAGCCCCAAAAATCAACTTATTAAAATATGTACTTAGCAGAGTAGACAATAGTAATTTTGTCGTTATTTAACCTTGAAAAATTTAGTTGAAAAATTTTCCATCATCGTTACAGTTCCCTAAATTGACCTAAGAAGTCAGGTTTTGGCTTGAATAAGTAGCGAAGGAGCAAAAGTGACCTGGAGAGGGGGGGGGGGGTAT
>QBDW01002880.1:0-31867 GCA_003261595.1 Maconellicoccus hirsutus | reverse complement strand
CCCCCCCCCCCCCCAACAACTGGTCCATTTTTCATCGAAAATACTCGTAATATATTGAAAAATCCCACAAAACTAATTCTTTTTTCGATTTCGTCTCATAATAAGTTACTATCGAAACAAAAATAATTTAACATCGAAATAACTTTCATCAAGGCCTTTTTTCCCATTTCACGCGTAATTTTGGAAACTTTGGGATTTTTTAGGGGAAAAATATCCTAAAAAAATAACGTTTTGGGAACACGTCGAAAACAAAAATGAAAAGTAAATTAAAAAATTATACTTTTCTCGATCAGCGAAAACGCCACCGGACAAGCGGTATTTTTTGACGTATTTCACGCAATGAAATGGCATAAGAGGGGGGAGGGGGAAGCGAGAAAAATGGGTCGAAAAAAAGAAAAATTGAAACGAAACACGAAACCGTGTCGAATTTCATAAAAATCGTTTAACGTTGGTAAAACAAAAGTAGGACTTTAGACGTGTCGAGGAAAAGCGCAACGTGTACGAGAGCGCGAAATTAAACGCAACAACAATTTGTGTAACACGAGGCGAAAATTTATTTGTCGTTTTTCGGACTCGTAAAAAATATATTCTTTCATTAATTAGTTTAAATAAACGTTTCGGAGCTCACTTAATGGATTTCAACTCGGATGTAAAGCTTTCACTGGAATTCCATATCGGATGAAAATGCTAATTAATCTTTAAGATTGTAACATCGTATTGTTCTTATTTCGCGTTAAGATTACATGATTAATTACCTTTGTGTAATTATCATCTGTATAAAAAGTGCTTTTTAAATGTTATACCGAAGTCATAAATCATCATGAATGTGTATATTATGTCCGAATATGTCCTCGAGTATGTACTTTGCGTATCCAACGGTTATCGCGGTTTAAAAGCTTTCAAAAAAGGTGGGAATTTTTTCGCGAGTTTTTACGAGACTTTGCCAAAAGATCAACTCGTAAGTTGTAATTTGGCTATTATAAGTAATTATACTGTTTTTAGATGGTTCATTAAACAATTTGCTTCTTTCGAGGTGATAATTCATTGTCGACATACGCCTTTTGTGATTTTTATTCGGAGATAATTTGCGTATTGGGGAATAGTTTATTCGAGCGATTGAAAATTACGAGTTGTTGGTTGATTATGGGGTTTCTTTCGTTTTATGTTTTATAGCTTGATTGTTTGATTTTTAAAAATTTTTTTTCGTGAATAATTTTTTACATACTGTGTGTTTTATTAGTTTGAGAATCTGATAAAATTTCTTTCACTAAAGGGAAGTGATTTTTTTAAATCGATTTTTATCTTGAAAATAGTTGAGGGGCAAAGGGAGAACATTAGCTCCGTGTTCGATTTTTCTGAAAGAGCCCACAAAAATTGGAAATTATTTAATTATATCGAAATTTTTTTCATTTTAGCAGAAATTGAGGAAGGGATCCTATACATTTGCCTTGGGGTCATTTTTACCCTGGATGACTGAATCGCTGTGAATTTTCGAGGCACCCTCTTCCAACCACCATCACTATTTTCTCTGTTGATAATTTTTCTCTTGAAATTTATCATTTTGATAGAATTTCTTTAATTATCTATTTATTTTTTGGAAACACAGAAGTAGATAGGAAATATTCAAAATGAAAGTTTCGGTGTTTTTTTGGCTCAATTTGGTGCCAAAAATCACCAAAATGAGCATTTAAGGTTAGTCACTTCTGTGAGAGTAAATTTCCCTGGAAAGCAAATTTTTAGTCAGTTTTTTTCGATTTTGAAGTCGTGAAGTTGAAATATCGAAATCGAAGTATTAAAATTGAAGTGCTGAAGTCGAAGTAAAAAATCGAAATATCGAAAAAAATTAATCGAAATGGTAAAATTTGAGTTGATTTACGTGAACATTGATGTATTAAAGTATAGAAAAATCGATGCATCGAAGTCGAAATATGAAAATCGAAATATCAAAATAAAATGGAAATTGAAAAATTTTAATTGATAGTATCTGAATCATAAATGCATTAAATTATCGAAAAATCGAACTATCGAAATCGAATTGTAAAAATTGAAATATCGAAGTATGTAAATCGATCAAAATTGAAAAATCGGGATTGATGTATGGAATTGTAAATTCACTGAAATATTTAAAAATCGAGTTATCGAAGTCAATATATCGAAATTAATATGGGCTATCTGGGTCATAAATGTATTGAAATATCGAAAAGTCGATTTATCGAAATCAAAAAATCGATATCTAAATTTAAGAAATTTGAATTGAAATGTCGAAATCGAAACACATCTACTCGTAAAATTAAAATCAGAATGAAAACATTGCAATCGCTATGAAAAAATGATTGAAATTGAAATACCAATAGTGAAATTTCGAAGTAAAAAAATACTATTAAAATATCAAAGTCGAAATGCAATTTTGAATATTGCTCCTTTCCATTGACCTATATATTTTGGAAATTCCACAATTCATGAAAATTATCAAAAATTCCGCACAATTTTTGAACTATTTTTATCACATTTATTATAATTTTATTACATCGTGGCCCTTGTAAACTTGAAATGATTCTACGTTGGGAAAACTGTAGCCAAAAAACAAGGCAAAAATCTCATTACACCGGATCGTAAATCAATCTAAATTTATTCACGTGGGCGTTACATAGGTAAATACACGAGCCATAAAAACAGGGCCATTATGTGAAAGAAAATTTTCACCTCAGTCGTGGAATATCATTACTAAGCGAATTTATCCGTTGATAAAATTGCGTATAAAAACTACAAGAAGGTGGAAGAAGTAAAAATTTATATTTCGACGTAGAAAGTAATTAAAGTAGAAAATTTTAAACCAAAATAAGTTTTAACAAGCGGCGAAAAAAAAGAACAATTTATTCGGACGGTGGAAAAAAAATAACAAAAATATAAACAGTTCGGTTTACTGGAAAAAAAAGGAATAATTTGAATAAAAAGCATCGCGAACTTGAAATAATAAAAAAAAACTTTTATGAAGTCTAAAATACAAACAGAAATTTTATCTCGAAGAAACTCGCTGTTTTGTAAGTTTTAAACGAATGAATAAATTAAAGCCGAAAAAACAACTGCGAATAGGACTTGTTGAACGGTGAAAATTTGACGTTGGTAATTAACGTGAGTTTTCTTTTTACAGGAGGGCGAAATGGTGTATCCGCCTGATTACGACGGTACCGGTTCACGTTCCAGATGGAAAAACCTCACGTTACCTGTGACACCTAGCGATCAATTTACTCATACTATGTCATTCGTCATCCAAGACTTAGATCCGGCCACTCAATACGAGGCGAAAGTTATCGCTAAGAATCGTTTCGGTTGGAGCGATCCGCCCAGAGAAGCGTTTAGATTTACGACCAAAGGCGCAGGTTGGTGGATTATGTTTTGAAGAATTTGCATAATTTTTGCATACGACGAGGTACTTTTTTTTTCGTTGGAGAAAAACAAACCGAAATGCCAGAGAGAGTATTTTCTTACTAGATATTGTGTTTAGCGAATAATAAGAACATAGTAGAAGGGAAGGGATAAAGAGGGAGCACTAGAGTATGCAGCTCTTTTACTAAATAGCATAGTTACTTTAGTAAAACGAAAAACAGTAATGGTGCGATGTTACATGGTAAGAAAAATTACGCGTTTTGTTAATGTTGAATGTACACACGAAAGTATTTTCATTTTTATTAACGAAATAAAACATGCTGCAAATTAAAACAAAACAGCTCTTGTGTAGCTCGCGAAATGAGCATAATCAGTGAAGGATGGTTAACGAAACATCGCGAACGAATACGCGAGCTAAAGCAATGTGTATAATTTCATCGGATCGAGGGCATTATAAATGATGGAGCTTAAGTGCAGGGTGAGATTACTGATTATATCCGACGTGTACGAAGAGAGGTGGTCATTAAACTCGCGAAACGAGTTACACTTTTCTAAATGGCTGATATCGTTCTTACAAACACCTATAAAAATTTATGACTTTGACTCGGCTACGGATAAGGTAGGCAACGCGTCCTGCATCGGCGTCTCGAAACGGGTCTTAAGGAGCTAAAGTCGTTGCCTGGCATACGTGATGTTTGCTTTCGGGGATCAACCAAGAAACGTAGAGTTCGTTGTACGCATCTAATTCCGAGGAAAAAATCAGGGGTATTTTGTAAGGCGACGAAGTAGGCAATCTAATATGCAGGAATAATTATGAATTAGTCTACACGAAGTCTTGAGACATAGGCAACTTATTAAGCATGTGGTTACGAATGTAGATCGCTTTGATGTATCGTAGGGGCTCGGAGTTTATATCTTTAACGGAGTGCAAATCAAGGTATCACTGGAGGGTCCACATGAACGAGTTTTGAACCCCCCCACCCCGGAAAATTCAACGATTTTTTCGAAAAGGAAGCCCTAAGGGACGTATTGAAAAAAATTGGGTCAAGGGTTCATACAAAATGGTGACTTTTTTTGATTAACAGGTTAGCAAAATCTCATAATGTAAATTTTAAGGGGGGGATGTGAGTTTACAAAAAAATTGATGAAATTAAAAATGTTCTGTGTAAAATTTTCCACATTTTACGTTATTAACCTTATTCACGTAGAGCGCAAGGTTGATGAGAAAAACCGTGAAAAGTACATTTTCCCTCCCATATTTGCCAATTCGAGCAAATATGGGAGACAAAATTCACTTTTCGCTATTTTTCTCGTCAGCGTTGCGTTCTACGTGAATAACGTTAATAACTTAATATGTAGGAAATTTGAAAAGGAATATTTGTAGTCATTATCAATTTTTTCGTAAACATAACCCCTCCCCTCAAAATCCACAATATGAAATGCCACTTGCTCATCAAAGAAACTGCCGTTTTGTATAAATCTTGAACTTGTTTTTTTTTAATTCTGCTTGAATATGTTCCTTGAGACTCCTTTTTTTTTTAAAAAAAAAAGTCCTATGAAATTTACGGGAGGTTGCAAAACTTATCATGTGGTCCCCTGAATTACTTGTATAGGCAAATTATTATACACCTGTGTAAGAAAAAAGGCGATATTTTTCGAAGGCATTTATATCGCCGATCAAGTTAGGCAACTTATTATACTTTGATGTATAGATACATGCCTAATGTGTATTTTTAAGGCGTTAATATTTGGAAAAATATATTTCCACGACGAATATAACTAAAAAAGTATTTTAATTTGTTTTTTCCATGATGAATTTCGTTACCAATTTTGTCGATATTTTCCATCGAACATGTACAATATGGCGATGAATTTCAAACGAATCAGAAACGAATCCAGATTCAGCAAACGACGTATTTTCAGGTTAGTATCTGGGATATTTTTTTCACCCTTATTTACATTCAATTCGAGGTATTTGTAAGTAAACACGAAAATGATTCGAATAAACAAAAACCTTGTTTATTTACAATTAAACGGATTTAGGTGTTTTTTACATTCGACGTAACGCGCTAGTTATATTCATAGTAAGCAAAAGGTGCTCAGCAGGTACAAGTGATTTTTAACTTTATTCCGGCGAATTATCGTTTCTAATGAAAAGGGCTTTACAAAGATGCAACAAAACGCAAAATACCCTCAGATGGAAGCGCAGAAAGGTGTGTGTTTCTTTTGTAAATATTTAAACGGCGAGGGTTTCCGTACCGGAGTTAATAATTAATATTTCGTTAATCAAAAAGCGAGCTCGCGTGTTTGGAAAAACTAGGTGAACGCGAGCGTACTCGAGGTGATAAACGTCAAGTGATGCGGGGATGGTGAGGTAATCTTTAGGTGTTTTCTACTTTGAAGTATCGGATTCTCTTTGAGTATACTTATTTGTCGAGTTAAATTAACGGAAAATTGTGCTCTGAAATGTTTTTTTTAAGGGTGCAAAGTAAGTGTTGTGATAGTGAGGTATATGTTAAGGGATGTGAGTATGCTTGGATAATTATGTAATTTAATTAACTACTCTCGAGAGTGTTCACGGAGTTTTAAGAGGTTTGGTCAATATGGGGTGATCAATTTGGGTCGTTGAAAGCTATTTTTAGAAGGGGAGGGGGGTAATTAGTTTAATTTTAATTGGAAATTTTTTAATGGCGTTGAAAATCTATAATCAAGGATTCGAGTTGATTTTATTTTATGTAATAAAATTTTTTACTCATTTTAAATCTTGTGAAAAGCTGAAATCAAAATTATTAAAAGAAGCACACTACTGTAAAATTTTATTTTAAATTAAATTTGAATAATTTTAAAGCAACATATCACATTTTAAAATTCCAGAAACCTCAAAAACTCAAACTTATTTAATTAACACTAGAAAAAAATTAATTTAGAATAATACACAAGGAGGAAAATACATAAAGCACTGAAGCCCTTAATCTAAGTAAATTTCTCCTCGAATTGCAATTTATGGCAACTTTTCTGCTTCGGTGTGTTGCAAGTTGCATAAGTTATCATAACTTGTACAAGGTGCCTGTTGAAAATGTGATATGCAACTTATTTGATATTCGTGTGAAATAAGTTGCCGCAAATGAGGCTTTGTGATATGTTCATCACGCTGAATCTGTAATTTGGACAAATTGACGACGTCGATGGGTGTTTTTGTAGCGGTAGTGGAAATTGTGATCACAAATGGCAAAATGATGTTGAATAGAGGTAATTTAAGATGTTTGATGATGACAGGGGCGACGGAGGGGGACAATTAATGAATAAAGCGACACTCCTCACAGTGACATTTTACTCGGTAATTTTCGTTCCAATTTTTTCGTAAATTAGAAAAAAGTAGCAACGAAAAATTACTCGAAAAGAAAACATTTTTGTTAGTTTTTTCGTGTATAAATCAAAATTGTGAACATTGCAGTCGTACCTCGTCTAAAAAATGAGAAAAATTTTCACATTTTTCCCCTCCTCTCTGTAATCTCGTTTCCATCGGAATTGAAAAATTTCATACGAATACGAGCTCACAATGGGCAAACAAGCTGACGCTAATTTTTCGTTTGAATTTCTCCAACGTTGCGAAGTTATGTGAAAGTTTGACTGTGTTCTTTACGGTGAAATTTTTCATTGGAAATGATTTCGGATGAAGTGGAAAATATCGTAATGGCGTTTCAATCGTGTGGAAATTACGGATTGTAAATTGACATCGTGTATTTGACGATGTAATGCGCACGCATACCTCGAGGGTGATTTTGCGGCTGGAACAAAGAATTTTTTTCAACTCGGGAAGTTTTAACGAGACCGAGAAAAAAGGAGGTTTCAATTTAAACTTTTTTAATACCGTAACGTCTGGTGACACGAGTATATGAAGCAGTAAATACTAATTCGGTAAAGTCGAGTGAAAAAGAAAGCAAAAAGCTTCATTACTAAGACTTCAGGGATAAAGGGGAAAAATTCCGTTGGATCGTTCGAATCGTATGTTTATTTACGGTATAATTCAAAGACGCCCGAAGCCTTCGAAGGCGTTTGCAACGCATGCTCGTGTATTTTTTCAAAATTCCACGAAATGTTACTCGTTAATAAGACGCTATGTACTCGTGTATGGTAAAATGTATTTCTGCGAGCTACAACCAAGAGAAGTTTCTACGACTGAAATAATTACTCAGCTGCGAGGTTTTTAGGCGAATTTCACGCTAGTAGAAAAAAGGCAGAAAATAAAGGAGCCGAATTAATAAAATCCGCGAAATTTCTAACTCCATAAATGAAATTACCCGGTGTGCTGGCCTTTCTGTGTTCTCGAATCGGCGATGTTATGAAACCGCCGAAGGTTAATTTTGACCTGCTGATTGCGTTTACAAGGATTTTAACAACAATGTGGCATTTGTAGATGGAGCTGTACGATGAATTACATGCTCGCGAGCCGAATCGCCGGCTTTGTGGTCGTGTCGGTTGAGATTTTCGTTTTTTTGAGGGTATTTTGTGGACGAGCTAATTTAACGTCTTTGTTTTTTGTATTGCAGAACCGGAAATGCGAGATATGGGAGTTAAGGCGATGAACGAAGCTAATCAAGCATTTAATAATATTTATACCAAAATTTTCATCGCCTTTGTGTCGATGATTTTATCTAATTTTTATATGTCAGGTAAATATGAATTTTTCTCGAATCAGTGACACGTTGCTTTCGGATCATTTCGAACAAAAGATTTATTTCCCGATATTATGACAAATATTTTGCAAGGCCCATGGTTCAAGGTCATAAGGAAGCTCATGCTTTCATCTATATACCCCTGAATTGTCAAAGTGATTTAAAACTGGTCTTACTGTGGAGCCAGTTGTGGATCCAAGGGGGAGAAAGGCTAATTTCCCCTCCAAAGAAAAGGCTTTTAATAACACATCTAAAGCTTGAAATCTGAGACCATACAATCATTGCTGCTGGTTTTGTGAGTGGACGGGGGATGGAACCTCTCTCCAAGGGAGTTTTTACATTAATTTTGAATCATTTAGAAAGGATATGCACGACATATGATTATCCGCTTTATTTATGAATTATCACCATAAAAATGAGGAGAAATTTCGATAAAAAAAACGTTTGTATAGGGTAAAAAACAGGGGTAGTTAATAAAAAGCAACATAAGTAAATAAAAATAATGAAAAAAAAGAAAAAATGTTGAAAGCAAACAAAGTACACAAAATGAATTTATACTCTGAGAAAATTACAAATAATTACTTGAATGAAAAAAAAACTATTGCATAAGAAATTATAAATCAAACATAATAAAAGGTTTAAAATTAAAAAAGTTGAATTATAAAACAATATACATACAAAATGATACACAAACTATACAAAAAATTTTTTTTTAAATCAACAGGCTATTCCATATGTTTTAATTTAGAAGCAACGTATTCGTGTATCTTATAGTAATACGTATTTCTAAAATACTCGTATGTTATATCTTCCGTCGCCAGAGACTCCTCACCCATTTGGCGTTGTATATCTTTCCATATCAGCCGGCGTCTCCTTTCTAAATAAACAACACGCTTGTACATATTATTAACTCTAAGTTTCGAGGCAGTCAAAATCCGCCACTTTGGTGCGTTTACCATGGTCATCACATCATTAACTGTGGCATCAGCATTCCACACGATTCCGTCAAATTTACTAGCAATTATTGGAAAGCAGTCTTTTGCGAAGTGCAACCAGTAAAGGTGAAGAAAATTCCATTCGGTTGCACGTGAACACATCAGTCCAATGTAATGATTTATTTGTTTCCTTAAAAGTGGAGGCAATGGGTGTAGGACAAAGTCCTGGATATCGACTGGTTGCATGATACTGCCATAGCAATTGGAATCCGAGACTTCGCCATTTTCATCAGTATTTTCTTCGAGTCTGGTGCGAATTACCGTAGTTAGTATATCCCGAGCGATAGTTATGACTACAATGTCTCGTAACCTATTTGGGATCTTTCCCTCTGTGGCGATATGCATGGTGTTTCCTAAAACCATATAAATTTTCGGTGAAATAGTTTTTCGTTGATTGAATTTTAAAAATGGAACAGATTTCTAGATCGTCGAAACAAAATTAGCAATTTTTGCGTAATCACGAAAGTAATTGAATTTGATCAAAACAGCAGATTGAAAAAAAAATGCAAAAAATCATAAAAAATACACCAATAACTTACCTTTATAATGTAATTTTACACTGAATGTAGTAAAATTCCAAATTCTTAATAAATAAACGCACTACATTGGTCACGAAATCGCGCAGAAAACTAAAATCACAAAAAAAAAACAATAAACCGATCAGTAGTATCAAAATAAAGTCGAGAAACAATTACCTAATCGTCAGTTAATCACTAAAAAGGTAAAAGTCATTAGATGCTTTTTTTTCATTCCATCCTCTAACTTCGCAAACAAAGGACTGGTTCTACTTTGTTGTTGTATGACTCAGAAGTCATCTTTGTAGACTATACCATTCGTGAATCAAGCAATGCAACGTTGCCAGATTGTCCTGAAACAGTGTAGCGTCCCTTTAGAGAACCTCCCTTAGCTCCAGGATTGTCGGTGAATGTCGACACTTTTTCACGTGGCAACGACGCGTGGTTGTGGATGTTCAATGGTACCAACATACGTTATAAAGGATTTGTGACAAAATTCCCTTTTCTATTCATAGCCTAGCCGTTGATTGGCCGTTTCGCTTTATAGTAAACATTTAATTGACAACATCGCTTCATTTTTCTTCCGTGCCTTTTAAGGTCACTACTACGTGAATGAAAAAATATGCGATGTAAGTCGAGGACGGAGGTTCTTTTCATAGCGATTGGCTGGTAGTCCATGGTATACAACACAAAAGGGTTATGAAAGAGTATCACCTGTAATGCTGTTAATGTGTAGAAAAAAAAGTGGGGAAAAAACGTTGTTACCCTCTTCCGAATGTATAGGGGATGTAGTCAATCCAATTCATTCAAACGCTTTCACTTGTCTTATAATTGTAGGAATACCCTAAAACTACTTTCAACACGTAATGAAAAAATTAAAAAATAGGGAAAAAGCAGGTTACAACTAAAATACATTGTTTAGAACAACAAATCCGAAAAATGAAAAGTGTGACTCGAAAAATTTATAAGAAATCAAAAAATTGCAAAAATGTACAACTATAACAATTTTTAAAAAACCAAAAAAATGTAAAAAAATAAATTTTTTTATTTGAAAAAATTACACTTGAAACAAATTTTGTAGAACAAAAAAAAATCAAAATTGTGAATTGAAAAATATATAAGAAATCGAAAAATTGCAAAAAAGAACAACGAAAACAACCTTTGAAGAACAAACAAATCTAGAAATTGAAAATTGCCGCTCAAAAATTTTTTTAATTGAATAAAGTACAATTAAAATAAATTTTGTATAATTAAATATTTAAAAATTGAAAATTGTGCCTCAAAAAATTAAAAAATTGAAAAGAAATACAATAATGAAGAACCAAAAATTTAAAAATGAAAATTGTACCTCGTAAATTTAGATAAAAATGAAAAAAGTGCAATTAAAAAAATTTTTGAAAATTGTGCTTCAAAAAGTTTTCAAAAATTGAAAAATCGAAAAAAAGTTCTATTCAAACAAATCTTGTAGGACAAAAGTCTATGAAAAATTGAAAAGAAGTACAATTAAATAAATCAATTTTATTGTAATCGTAAAAAAATTATGACGCTCAATAGTAATTTCTCAATAAATTTTTTCACCAAAATTTATTTTTAGGGGAAGGAGGGTTTATTTGAAAGGCCCCATTCAAATTTTGGCTCAAAGGTGGCAAAATTTTGAATTTTTTCATAGATTTTTGTCCTACAATTAATAGTACTTTTTTTTAATTATTCAATTTTTGAAAACCTTTTGAAGTACAATTTTCAAAAATTGTTTTAATCGCACTTTTTTCATTTTTATCTAAATCTACGAGGTACAATTTTCATTTTTAAATTTTTGGTTCTTCATTAATTGTATTTCTTTTCAATTTTTCAATTTTTTATTCTACAAAATTTGTTTCAATTGTACTTTTTTTAATTAGAAAAATTTTTGAATTTTTAATTTCTAGATTGTTTTGTTCTTAAAAAATTGTTTTCGTTGTACTTTTTTGCAATTTTTCGATTTCTTATACATTTTTCAATTCACAATTTTCATTTTTTTTGTTTTACAAAATTTGTTTCAAGTGTAATTTTTTCAAATAAAAAAATTTATTTTTTTACATTTTTTTGGTTTTTCAAAAATTGTTATAGTTGTACATTTTTGCAATTTTTTGATTTCTTATAAATTTTTTGAGTCGCACTTATCATTTTTCGGATTTTTTGTTCTAATAAATTTATTTTAGTTGTAATCTACTTTTTCCCTATGGTGTACCTGGTGAGGAAACTATCGAATTGCCGAAAGAGGTGTCAACAGGTATCCATAGAACCATACAGTAGCGTATATAGTCATTTTTCACCATGTGACTCAGTTTAAAAGTCAGGCAACCATTGTTGGTATTTAACTGCCTCAAGTTCCATTCATGCTACTACATGGAGCAACTATAACAATTAGCGAGCCACGAAGCTATTTATCCTATCGCGCGACACACTTCATCTATGAGTATCAAAACGGTATATTATCAGATTATCGCATTCGTGTGCGTCGCGCGATATCATTCGACTTGTGATCAAAACGAATATATTGCAAATCTTTTTCCTTCACCTTTGTAACTCCACGTGAAAAAAAAATCACCAAAAACTTCATCGAAGTACTCCCAAAAGAACTCTACGAGTTCAAGCTCAACTCGAAAATTACCCCAGGTATAAAAAAGCCTTACAGATACTTTAAAGAAGTAAAAGAAAAAAGCTCATTTAAAACGCGTTATAATAACGTTAATAAAAAAAGTATTCACGTACGGTATTATTTATTTAATCGTAATTACGAGACTGGCGAACCTTAATGCTAAAAGATAACATGGAAGGGGATGGGGAAGAAAAAGCTCGCAATGAAAAAAGGGGTACGCGGCCCCTGGTATTCGGCGATTCCGCAAGCGACGTGTACGAAAAGTGAAATAATTTATTATACATTTTATCGTAACGTTAATTTACGTCACGTTTACGTTTTATTTACAGGTTTATAAGATAGCTGTCGGTGTGTGTGTGTATCGTTATAAATATGTGTGTAATCTACAAAAGACGACTCGTTGCGTGTAATTTTGTAAATAAAGATTAAAAATCATTTTTCCATCTGTCGTACCTCTACAAGAATACCGATCGTATGAACCAGAGAAGAGGAGCCATTGTAATAATTACTCGACGCAAATACGAAAGATGTCGAATTGGATGAAACATTGTAATTTCCTGTTATAGAATATCATTTAATTTGCAATGTGTTAACGCCGAATGAGAAATATTCCGTTGTAATGTGTATTCTGAAGATATAGGGGTTGGTAAACCTGTTGCCGTCATGTGTAATTTAAAAAAAAAAAGAAAAATTGTAACACCGATCGAATATTTAATTAGTTGATCTTCAAACATTTACTCTATATTCACTGAAAACTTGTAATTCCTATTTTTTCCCTCCAAGCATATTCCGGTTATTTTTTAATAAAGTAAAAGTTTTTTAAAGTTGGGAAAATTGCCAGTTTGAAAAAACCGAATGTCGGAAGTATTCGATACGGTGAAAGTTACACGAGAAAGTTCTTATTCGACGTCGTTTCAACGTCAAAATTACGATTGTGATAATTTAGTTTTATAAGTATATTTAATCGAACGATTGACGAAGGTATACTTTTTTTTGTATATTTACATGTGTATAAGTTTTTTTTTTTTTGTTTCTCTTCTTTCTGATTTTTATTATAGACGCATTTAATTTTAAAAAACGCGAATATTTTTATGTTTTCAGCTTGAGAATTATTTTTTACTGCAATTTGTAAATTTTTTTTCTTCGTTTTTGAACGTGGTTGAACGTTTTGTTTGTACTAGTCATTGTAAATATGTATAATATTTTGTTAGCGAGTTTACTATCGCGTACACGATGAAACATTCCGAAGTGAATGATACGAAGAAGGTAAACGTGTGGAAAGTGACGCAAAATTTTTCATTCGCTTGGGATTTTGAAATTTTCGTAAATTCCGATTGACAATCATGGACATGGAAATGATTAAGAAGTTTGTAGTATATTGTATCGCGGAAGTGTAAATATAAAACAATACCAATGTATATTTGTTTTATATTTTACCCTGAATTGATGATGCTAAACACATTATACGATTTATTTTGTAATTGTTTGTTTTTTTCGCCCCCCTTTCTATTGTATGTTTTTACTTTTGTAAATACTTGAATGAATTCTGTTTAACGTTATTGTGCTTTCTGTGTTACTTAATAGTGACCCGTATACATACTTTTGTAGACATAAATTTATTTTTAGTGATGTTTGTATTACCGTAATATAAAATCATGGAGAGTTGTGATTTTTTTGATTTTTTGGGATGCTTCGAGAGCATACAAGATGGGAACATTGGGAAGAAGGGAGAAATGAAGTATTGGTAGACACTGAAAAATGTCTTACTATAGACATGAGCAAGTACTTTTATCAGAATGTTACCAGAAAAAATTGCTAAGGTATCTCGACGTCGGGGATTTCGATTTTCCTCAAATTCAGTTTCGAGAAAATTCATGAATATTTCAGTTTTCCTTAAATTTAAAAAGTCAAAGAATGCGAAGTTTGCCGGAAACTCACTGAAAATTGACGAAATGTTTACCGAAAATGCTACTGACAGGTAAGCATAGGCTACCTGCCTCAAGGTCCAAATTACGATGTTTAGGTGATGGGTGAGTAGTGAGTACCATCGAGAAACGTTCATGAACAAAATTTCATCTCCCTTTCACCATTTTTAATAAAATATTTCTTTTGAAAATCGAGAATTTTTTTCTCAAATTAAAGTTAACGGAATTGATTGAAATTTTGCCTTTTGCCAAATGATGGACCTTGACAAGGATTTTTCATTAAAAAAATCAACAACCCTCGCTCCAATTTCAGACTCTTCAAAAGGGCATTTTCGACTTGATTTTATTTTTTGAAGTACTGTATTCATTTTACTCGGTAAAATTTTAAAGCAGACCATGGAAGAAAGCCGGAAATCCCTCGGCTAATCTTGGATCACATTTCGTTGCCGCCATCTTCGTTCGGGTATAGAAATCAGTCCGACCCCCATATCAGTGAAAAGTCGTAATTTTTGGAAATTTATCTTGGGACACTTAGGGCTAATTAATGTAAAAGAAAGATGGTGTGGGGAGGGGGAGTCGACAACGCCAAAACGAATGGCGTAGTTAGTTTTTCATCACCATTATTACCATTTGAGATATCGCAAATAAGTTTTACGCCAACAAATTCGCCGTATCTCGGAAAGTAATGATCAAAACAAAAAACGAACTACGTCATTTGATTCGGCGTCCCCGAAAACCCCCCGAACCACCCTTCGTTCACCTTAATTAGCTCCAGGAGCCGCGGAAAAAAATTCCAGAAATTACGACTTTTCACTGATATGGTCACACTGTTTTCTATTGTTAAAAGCTTGTTTAACAATGATTCAAAAATTAGCCTTAATTACTCTTAATTGCGTGAATATTTTGAAAAAATTCAAACGGATTTGGAATCGGGGGAAAAACTGAAGGGATTGATACCACTGTCGACCCCCAAATTTGAAAATTTTCAAAAATTTTTAAAAAAAGTGCCGCCAGATCAAAGATGGCGACCGTCGAATAACGCTTACGAAATGAATTTTTCTTGGGCTACAGAAGGGCTATGAAGGTGTGTGAAGTGTCTAATCATAGGTTATCGACCCCGCGGAATCGATTGCCGTTATCAGTTTTGCTCTGTCGCGTACCGTGTGTTCGATCGAATTTCGATCTCGAAATTTTCTCAGCAATGGTGCGTTTTTGAGACGATATTCGTGATCAGCGATGTTGACTTGGTAAAATGAGACATATTTCTTGAAAATCCGCCGGTTAGAACGGCGGTAATGAATTAATTCCGTAAATTTCGTATGTCTTTACCTATACGCATTTAGGTATGCAACTACTTCAGCAAGTGCAAAAACAATATCAATGTCCGCCATCTTTGATCTGGCGGCACTTTTTTTAAAAATTTTTAAAAATTTTCAAATCTGGGGGTCGAGAGTGGTATCAACCTCTTCAGTTTTTTCCCCCGATTCCAAATCCGTTTGAATTTTTCCAAAATATTCACGCAATTAAGAGTAATTAAGGCTAATTTTTGAATCATTGTTAAACAAGCTTTTAACAATAGAAAACAGTGTGACCTTCATATCAGTGAAAAGTCGTAATTTTTGGAATTTTTTTCCGCGGCTCCTGGAGCTAATTAAGGTGAACGAAGGGTGGTTCGTGGGGTTTTCGGGGACGCCGAATCAAATGACGTAGTTCGTTTTTTGTTTTGATCATTACTTTCCGAGATACGGCGAATTTGTTGGCGTAAAACTTATTTACGATATCTCAAATGGTAATGATGGTAACGAAAAACTAACTACGCCCCCCCAACCATCTTTTTTTACAATAATTAGCCCTAGGTGCCCCAAGATAAATTTCCAAAAATTACGACTTTTCACTGATATGGGGGTCAGACTGATTTCTATACCCGAACGAAGATGGCGGCTACGAAATACGATCCGAGCTTAGCCGAGGGATTTCCGGCTTTCCTCCTATAATGGCCTGTTGAAATATGCATCCAGGTCAAAATGTAAAATTACGGTTGCGATTTTTCGAAAATGGTTTATTTGGAAATTCAACGTAAACGTAGAAGTGCCTTGTTTTGAATATTTCACGACGAAAACGCATAAGCTTTAATTCATAGAAAGCTTTTTCGACTAAGTGCCATGATAGTACTGAAAGTTTCATCGTTTTCAAGTTCACGAATGTCTGAACGAATAACTTAATTATTTATATCACGCGTTAATTAAAGTTTGAAAAAGGTCGTTTTCCAATACACGTGACGCATTCTGTGAGCGAGCTTTCGCAATAAAGCGTAGATACAGTGATTTAAGACGCGTTCTGTAAAGTAATCTAAAAACTTGGCAGTTGCAGGAATAAATTGATTTCAGAGATGGCTTCACTGATAAGTTTTCAAATAATTCGATGGAAACATTTTAAATGAATGATTATTTGTCTACTTTTCCGTTATACATATAGAATACATTCGAAATTAATTCATCATTACATATCCGAACACTAATAACAAACTTACAATCACGCTCTACATAATATAAAATATCACTTCAGAAATTGCGAATAAATTTTAAAAAAAATACAATAAAGAATAAACAATTTAAAAACTATACTTAAGTAGTAAGAATAAAACGAAGCAAACAAAAAAGTATGTTATGGAAACTTTGGGATTTTAAGGTCTAAAATATTTACGAGGAGTTTTTCTCAACGATCCTTTGGAAGAAGGGGTATCGCTGAGTTTACGCGGAGTCGGACACGGAGGTGGTAGGTCCAAGAAACCACTCCAATATTCGGAATCTAATTTTAATAAATCGCCTACTACTCTATTAGATATTTCGGCATCGGTAAGCGGATCCACTTCGTTGGAATGGCCAACTACTGTAGGACCAAACACGGTTGCTAGATTGGATAAGGACATATTACAATCAGCACATTTAGCTACGCGTTGTAAATGTAAAATCAAAAAAGCCAAGGTATCGCGATTAGCTCGAGGAAGGGAAGATATAGCTCGGCATAATTCATCGGTGTCACCGCCGTCGGAAACTGCGGACGCAAAAGTACTCCATTTCGATTGCGGAATCAATGGATCGCGTAAACAGCGTAGGAAATCTTTTAAGTAGCTACAAACGGTGTGGATGTCGACTTGAGATAAGCTAGGGACACCTTTGCATTTGAGAAATTTCTCTTTCAAATTTCGTACTTCTCTTTGATCACCGGGTATACTGCAAAATAAAGAATATAAGTATTTTTGTATCGGAAAATAATAATAAAAAGAGCACAAACCGATAAATTCCGACTTCTTTCAGACCACGTTGTTCGATTTCATTAACACAACGTAACACTACAGCTGGTACTAATGGCGGATTAGAAGGAACGTAATCGGTTATACTTCCCATTACTTCGGATTTCAACGGAGTACCCAACGCAATACAAGGTAACGGAACTTCATTACGACATTCATGATGAGCGATGCTTTTACATTCGACGCATTTTGAGACAGTTTTAAGACGTATCTTTTTACCACACCCTACGCACAATTCGGCTTTAGCTCTGACGAATATATCCTCGAAATTATGAGCTCTGGTGTTAAGACGATCAAATGCTGTACACCGTTCGCTGTTCGTTTCAGCATCACGTTCAGATTCTTCGGTAGATTCTAGGGATTCCGGTTTCGGAGCAAGCGGCGCTATCGGCGGATACATCGAAGTCCTTTTCTTCGGTATAGAGAAGGTTTCCTCTTCGACGCAGGAGAGTCTATGTTTACCTCTGCGACGAGGCATACTCTCATCTAGATCGTCTTCAGAACGCGAGATACTCACGTCGGATGAATCTAGTTCGGACATGGTGTTCACACGGTTGAAGCCAGACCGGTAAATATTGTTAGTTTGTATGGATTTACTCATCGATGAAATTTTATCTCTCGTTTCATCGGGTAATTTGTTTCGCGGATCGTTTAAAAGGATTCGGCGTAGTTCTTCGAGTAAACTGCCTAAAGAGTCTCGTTCATTTTCTACTTTCTTACGTTGTTCACGCTCGATATCCAGCCATTTACGGGCTGATGTTAGTTTCGAGTCGAGTACAGAACAATCACGGATGGCTTCGTCTAGAGATTCTTTCAGACGTCTACATTCTTCACGAGTTTCACGTAGTTGGAATTGTACTTCTTCTTGAAATTGGACGAATCTACGAAACGAGCATGATGTAGCGAAAGTAATGATTGATATTTCAAACGAACTTACTTCAGGAAATCTTCTACATGTGAACTATCGAATAGAACACGAGAGCAGCTCATTAGATCGTCAAAATCGTACAGTAGTTTTGTTGATGTACTCGTCATTGTTACGTATTTTAATATTTCTCCTAAGAACATCGATTTAACAAGTAATTCATTTAATTCGTCACGTACTTAATTATAAACCCAATGTGAAAACAATGAAGTGATAATCTTACCTAATATAAGTTTATTTCAAAATCTGCGAAGATGCGATTTGCGAGTCATGTAACTATAATAACTAACACCACAATAATTAAAATAAAAAATCACAACTAGAACGAATAAATAACATAACTATTTCAATTAGATAAAACAATATTAACTCGCAATGAAATCGGATTGAAAATTAAATGAAATTTTCAAATTATCTCATTTTCAATCACTCATTCTCGAATATTTTTTCTTCTTTTGGAATTTTGAAAGTAACGGAAAAGTGTTACCAACTGTTAAAATGTTACAAAACGAAATGTTTTTTAGCCACTATTTTATTCACAACACTGATATTGAACTTTAAGCGTTCAGTGATTGGACGAAATTGGACGGTTCTCTTCTTTTTTGTTTTTTTTTTTAATTTTTCCAAAATGTTTATTTTTTAATTTTAATTTTTATTTGTCAATCTTATTTTTTATTTTTTCAGCTAATATTATAATGTCATTTTGCTCTATTTCTGAAATAAAGCAAGATTTCACATGAATTTGAAGCAGCCAAAAGCAAAATTTATCTATTATTTATGGAAGGAAATATTTCTTCCATTTTGTATTCTTCAATTAATTAATTTTCGTCATTTATCAATCAGTTTTATGTTTTA
Source organism: Maconellicoccus hirsutus (assembly GCA_003261595.1). Taxonomy (NCBI): domain Eukaryota; kingdom Metazoa; phylum Arthropoda; class Insecta; order Hemiptera; family Pseudococcidae; genus Maconellicoccus; species Maconellicoccus hirsutus. Next base: position 12,638 of record QBDW01002880.1, on the reverse strand, counting down.
TGTCGATTAAATTAATTAAAAACTTAAATTCATTATTCATCTCTTATTTTTAAATTTTATTAGTAAAACTAGTAAACAGAAATTCTTATCACTGATTTATCAATTCTTATCAGCGATTAATTTTGATTATTTTGATGTTAATCGTGTTCGCGATGTTACGCTGTTATTTGATCGTTCTTTGATAATATCTAAGAAAATCACTATATTTGTTTAATCTGTTGGGAGTACAGCTGCTCTAATGCAAAGTATAATCATGGAAATCATTCAATACGTACGTAAGTAGTCTAGTAATCTATAACTCATTACAGATGATAGATATTGTCACAGTTGTAGTTGATTTTCAGATATTGTCTTCAAGTTCTTAACTTGAAAAAATCGACTTTAACTATGCCAATACGGGTCCCTCAAATTTGATCAAATCAGCTTTCTCTAGTCCCTTGGTAAACCCGTGATTGTGTTTAGTTAGAAAGCATGCCGCTGGCCCCATCAGAAGATTTTATTAGATTTTATATTTGTGCAGAGCTAACGAAATCCTTACTAATGACACCCGTATTATTAATGATGGCTCCGTAATGTGCTCCTCAAAGAATGGGATGGTGCCGGAAAACCCCTCTGAGACTTCAACTAGTTAAAGAATAAAGTGTATTATTTTTTTATGGTAATCTACATTAACTGTTTTAACGCTTTAGAGTCAACTAGTCAACTTTAACTATGAAATCAACTCTTACAACATAAAACAGATACGTTTTCAGTTACAAGTTAGTAACATTTGTTTACATACTGTTATGTATAATGATCAATGTTGCCAACCAAAATTGTCGTACAAAAACTATCTAAAAATGGGGCTAAGATCAATTAGACCCCTGGTACACTACATACTGGGTGTCTAATTGATCTTAGCCCACTGTTTAGAGTTTTCGTGTAATATTTTTGGTTGGCTTCGTTGATTACTGTACCGAGTGTCTACAGGTGTTTAATTGATCTTAGCTACCTAACACCGATTTTTGTTAATAATTGTAAGTTGGTAACATTTCTTTTCGTTTTCGTAATGTTACTACAGTAATCAATGTTGCCAACCAAAACTATTACTCAAACTTTCTGAGAAGGTGGCTAAAATCAGTTAGACTCGCGGTATAGTGATCAGTGTTTCCAACTAAAATGTTTATGTGAAAACTCTGATAAGGGGGCTAAAATCAATTAGACGCTTGGTACATGCTATAAGTATGTACATGTGTAATCGTGTTCAACTTCTCAAAGAAATCTTGAGTTATAAATGCACCTGGGGTAGTCATCTTGATAGACTTCACTTTAGGATTTACATTTGAATTGAAGATAGAGACAAACCAAAGCCAGAGATCTCATTCGACTCATTTACAATGACATAAAAATACGTGACATCTCAAAAGAATTTTCTCCACGAAAAAGAAACCCCAAATAGTCGAACACACAGGAGATTGACTCCGGTTGAAAATTTCAACACAAGAGGCGAGACAATTGAAGTGGAATTTTCGATAAAATGAAATTTTTATTACCGTACGACGAAAAGTTAATCAGATAAAAGCCTGCGAACGTGAGTAAAGAAGCTTTACATAAATCGTGATGGTGTTGCATCCCATATAGACGAAGGGGTAAAACGAAAGTTGCCCTAATAGCGAAGCATCCATGCTTATATGCTCAAGACGCAGATGTACCTTATGTATATTTTATCGAAGAAAATTTCGCCTCTGAGCTCGTAATGTTGGGGTATTTTACAAATGAAAAATTTATCTCTGGATCATTTATGTGCGCAAGCAAATCACAGAGAGATTTTTTTCCATAATTCTAGTGGGAACGATTTGGTTCGTGCGAAACTACCCGATAATATTTTACGAGTGGTATTAATTTGTCCTTGAAATGAAACCTGGATTAGTAAAAGGCTAAGTTCAAAGGGTTAAGATTCCATGGCGCTAGATAGCGACACAAGTTGAATAAAAATTACAATCAATAAGGGTGTATAAAGGTCAAGTTTTCCGAGCATTCAACGAAACAAGAAACAAACTTAGTCCACCTTACTTCGTGTTCATTCAGTTTACCAAAATCTTACATTCTAACATGTCTAAAATATAGTTCTCGTACCGTGGTGTGTTTTTTTTTTTTATTTCGCGCTGTTCTATAATACACTCGATTGTGACTATTTCGTGGAAAATTTCGCGTATACCAATTTTTCTACGTTCAACATGCTGACAACAACAAATGTGGTGAGTTTGTTTTGATAATTTTTAGGTCAATACTGCAACGTCGTGGCCATGTTTATATTTTTCGCGCAAAAAAAAACCCCAGTTCGTTGATCCTTTTTTTCCCTTTTAATTCTCGTACTCGACGTTTATTAGATCTTTATCGTAAGCTCATGTTGATAAATTTATCACGAATACTTCATCGATCGTCCAGTACTAACTTGAAAATATTTAATACTCGCACGAGATATTAATCGCGTTCGTTTTATACGATAAAATTCCTCGAATAATACGCGAATTCGACATGTTTTCGCATGAGTCCATTAAATAGGCAACACGTCGTACGCAGTGATTTGAAAACGGCAAAAAATACCGAAAAAGTATCATGTGATGTGGTTTCGGGTTAACGAGGTCGAGTTGAAATTTTCGATTGTTAGGGCAAGAAATCGATCGTACTGAACTTACGATACTCTTTGAAAGTTTACAAAACGATCCATCATTTTTGTGGAATCTGATAAAGTAAAATTTCCAACTTAATTCGTTCTTTTGACATTGTATATTCCGATAATCCAAGTTGAGATGTTTTAATTGAAAATCACCGCCTAAAGGGAGAAAAACGAGCACGATGTTGAGAAAGTATTATTTTTTTTATAACTAGGTTACGCACTTTTGTTGTGCGCCGTATAACTTACTATCAAGGGTTTGACTGTTCTTTTACAATGGAAACGAAAAGTTGAGTTTTTGAAGACATAACGCGCTGAAAGGAAATTTACAAGTTGGTAAAATGAAATACGATAAAAGGAAAAACAATTCCCATGGGATCTTATTATTAGAAACCATTAAGCCTTTCTTCAACTAAATTATCTACCTACAAAGGTCGTAATATCGTGTTTTATTTCTGCAACCGACGACCTGGTTTTTAATTTCATGCATTTTGCGTTTTAACAATTTATGAAATTTTTTTCACCCGTTTTTCACTTATTCATATATAAATTTAGTATATTCCATGATTTGAAGGGGTCGTTGTGGTATTTATCATGAAAATAACGTCGAACATAGATGCATAGTGCATATAAACGTGATGGGTGCACTACTTGCGATTCTGAAATATATGGGTGCACTACTTACAATACCGAAATACGGTATTTTCCTATTTTTTTAACACGCTCCTTTGATACTTCAGCTTGCTTTATTATATTCGTGTGAAATTTGGCTCATAAGCATTTTTTCAACTTCACAGTGTGATTCTTTTTATCAAAAATTAATAATACAAAAGACCAATTCGTTTTTATCTGTGAGCTTTCATGATAAGCTTTGTTCATTGTGGAACCCATTAAATTAAAATAATACATCAAAGGTATTTTAAGTATTTTACACTACATTGTGTGGAAAATTAATACTTGAATCGTTTTTTTTTTTAATGAAATAAGATGTTATGGAATACTTGGCTGTACCTTAAATGAGGTATATAAGTTGGTATTATCATCAATTTTTTTTTTCGAAAAGGTTCAGTGGTAGGAGAAAAAAGGACAGTAGACTTGTTCTCTATTTTTTTTTTTTTTTTTTTTTTTTTTTTTATATTTTATTTAGCCACGTCGTGTACAGTATTAAATAAAATTTTAAATAAAACAGAAAATGGTTGAATTTAGCTGTATCGTGTATGAGCGTTGGGGATGTTTTGAAATATCTGCCCCGACTTGATAATGAAAATTTCCCTTTTCTAAGCTATTAAATTTACGTAAAAAAAACAAAAGCTACATTATCAATGTTTCAATGAAGATTTTATAACATTCACTGCCAAGGTTCAAAGAAAAAAAATATATCGATCCATTTCCTTTGTATTGTACTCAAGCATTTATATTAAACTACTCGAAACAATTACACAATAAATATTACCTACTTGGAAATTGTAAAACTCGTGCTCTTTTGGGACTAAAATATTTATTAGGGAAAAGGATTACAAAAAAAGCGCAGCTTGGTCATGCTTTTAATACAAGATACATCGTTTAATTTAAGATTAAATTCGGTGGACGTTTTAATGATGCTAATTAATAAAAGTAGCATCTGGATTATTAGTAAAGTTTTGATTAAAGGGACGTTATCTTTATAGAAATTTATAAAAAGTTATATCGTAGAAGCCATAAACTTTTTTAAATAATCGTCTTATCCATGGCGAGTACTTCGAAGCCGATTTCCAAGTCAAACTTATCAAAGTATTCTTTCAGAAAGTAGAAAGCGAATATGTAAGATTTAATATCGATAATGCGATTGTAAAAAGGTATTTCAAAACACGTTCGCTTTTTAGTTACGTGGAATTTCATAGAGAATTTTTAATGCGTAAAAAAAAAGTAATTTTTTCTTCCAAGACATACATTTCCAAGTTGGTAATTCGTTTCATCTTATGAGTCGTAATAATATTACGCTAGCACAAAAGTTGTGATTTAAGTGCTTTTTACTTTGGTATTTTAGCATTTCGAATTTCAAACGTTTTTCTTCCATTTGGCTTTTTCGTTGTTAGAAATGATTTGAATTTCTAAACGTTGCCACTTATTCGTGTCTTTTTTTACAATCGACGATAGACTTTTAGTTTACAAATCACAATGGCTTATTTTTCGTTTTTTAATGAAAACCCTTCTTATAGTTTTTCAAACTTTGGAGTATAATTGAATTCTAACTCTTCAATGAGTTAGTTTGTTCGATGAAATATTAAGTGGACGAAGTTTTCGTTTTTTCGTGTTTCCTCGAAGTTTAATTTTTTTTAAGCGAATTTAATACGAGAATTTTTTCGTTAGTTTTTGGAAAATTTTAATTACTGTTATTTTTCAAAAATGTCAGCCAATTAGAACCCATATGTAATTCCTGACCAATCAATACATATTAAATTCACGAATCAGGTTTAACAAATAACCCGAACATAACTAAAATCCCAAGAGGTACAGACCACTGAGGCAATGACGTAAACTCCACACGATGTGCTGACACTCATAGATATGAGGACCTCACGGTGCTTACTTTTCAAAACAGCTCCCTTCCTCACACACGATTTTTTACCATAACTGGTGAAACGTTCATAAATAATTTTTTTTATCTCGTAGTTAATAGACGTTTTCAATTTTTTTTATATTGGGTTATTTTTTATGGCGCTCTAATTCAATTTTTCACTATGGATATTGATTTTTATTATAAAAAAATTACTAATTTTATACGGGTAAAATTATGTTAATTTTATTTTCTTTTACACGTTTTTAAAGATTTTTTTTTAATTAAGATGATTAGTAATACGATTCAAAGTCTTTGGTCTGTGTTTTTTTTTGAATTTATTTTATCAAGTTTTTGCCTTATTTTGATTTTTTTTTGCTTCATTAAATACGTTTTATTTTGTTATTTGCCTTCGTTATTTTTTTTTTAAATTCTCATCTCTTTAATTAAAATTGTTTTTTTTAATTATATTTTTTTAAAGCTTTGATCAGTGTTTTCTTGCTGTTGTTTTTTCATAATTCCAAATTTTTCTTTGCGCGTTTCACTGATATTTTAAACATTTTTCAAGTATTCCAATTGTCGGTGTTATTTCTTCTCTGTCGTTGAATTTTTTCAAGGAGAGAGAGGTCGTTTTTCCATTGATATCTTTATTAAGCCAGTTTTGGTACCAGCCAGAAACCTCATGAAACTTGTCCAAATTCAAGCCTGTAATCTTATCCAACTTGTTTTATAACGAAAATTGGAACTGGAATGAATCCAAACCTGCTCCAGAACTAGAGATTGAAAATTGGTAAATTCAGAAAGGAGGAGCAGTCATTTACTTGTTTAATATGGAGTTCTCTTGAATTTTTCCTTATTTTTTACAAGAAATTGAAAATAACGTGAAAATCATTTTGGGCATTTTGCTGGAAAAAATCCAGAGATTGAGTAATTTGGTAGAAGCAACGTGCTTTGGTGGAGAAAAAACTAAAGATGGCGGAATTGATCTCCCTTCCCCGTCTCTAGTTACTATAGCAAAAATTCTGAATTAAATTTTTTATCACCCCCCCCCTCTCCTTCCAAATTAAGCTGTATTGTGATCTTTTAACTTCTGGAATATTGTTCGACAATAATTAATTGTAATTTTCAATGTTTTTTTTTTTTTTTTACAATTTAATCTTCTTTATTTTAGGACCTCGATTTGTTATATTAGTTTTAATCCGACTTGCTCAATTTTTAATTCTTTTGCATTTTTTCATTCGTTTGCAAAAAATAAAAAAATCGAGTTGAAGGTGATAGAGTAAATTGCTCCAAAACTCGCCCTGAAGTTCAGAATTAGGATCATAGCATTCGTAGATGAACCTTTCACGACATTTCCATGACTTTATGAACCCTGGAAAATCAACTGTACAAGTGTCCAAGCATGAAATTTCGGCACCAAAAATTCTTCATTTTCATTCCCACTCAAATGAGTCAGACCTGCCATAAAATCATACTTTGGCTCGACCCATCAAAGGCCCGAAGTGGTACTGATGCAAAAACCACGAGGCAGAAATGCTGAGGTTGGAGGTTCAAAGCAAGGAGGAGCTGACTGGCAGTGGTCAGAGATCTTCACATGTCGAGGGCCTCAATTTTACACTTTTACTAGCAGAGCTTCTTCCTTCCCGATTTTTTTTTCAATTCCTAAACAAAATGCATAAATTGAGGAAAGGCACAACATTCCCCTGGGATCATTTTCGCTCTCAATTGGTTATACCAGGTGTCCAGTTGATCTCTGGTGACGTCTCAGAAAATAACTACTTTCCAGGAATCACTCTGTTTTGCTTTTCCTTGCCAAAATTAATTGGAAAAATAAAAACTTCGATGGTATGCTACGAAACGAAATGAATTTTACGAAAACGCGAAGAACGTCGCGAAAATAACGCCGACGAAAAACAGTTGCTCATCGTAACATTTTTCCAGTTGTAAGCCATTGATATTTTCCCATGCGATGTAGATAATTAAATAACCGAAGGCGTATCGGTTTGATATTTTGGTTTTCTTTATTGGATTACGTCTCGTTTATTTTACGAATTTTGGGTGGCGCTGTCACAGAGACAGAAATGGGATTACTCGGGGTATCTCGACGAGACGATAAAATTTCACTGGGATTCCGCAAGGCGAGATGTTGATTTCGTGGGAATATTCTCGCCCGATGGTTTAATTATTGACCGGATTATTTACGGTGGCTCAAACTTACCGAAAAAATTTCACTACTGCATAAATAAAAAGCTCTTTAACAAAAGATCGCTATAGCTACCCTTGTGGTAAATTCCACACACATGCGAAGGCGTATATACGTCGGCAAAAAAAAAACCGTCGCCGCATCCGTACCTATTGTGCTTTGTAAGTTCCAAAGCGCAAGCGCCACTTTTGTCCGCCATTCAGTGAGAAAAGCCCTTTGGGTTATTGTCACCAGCGTTGTACTTTTCACGCCAAACCCTATTAACTCGCAGGCGAATGCTAAATATAGTCGATTCGTAATTTAAAAACAACGCCGGGGAAGCTCGATGAGATATTTATCGGTGACATGCGACAAATACACGTTCTCGGAATTTCACCAATTTACCGGTAATATCCGGTTATCCGAAATTAGCTTGTTTTTTTCAATTTACAAGACCATCGATTCTGGCTAAATCCTCGTTTTGTTGTCTTGTCAACGTATCTGGATTTGACGCGTGGAGAAAAAAAAATTCAATTATCTGTATAGCAACAACATTAGCAGCGTGTTTTACAAATCCGTCAAAAATATCGCTTTTTTTGATCCGCCATTTCCATATCTTTTCTTTTATACCGAACAACAGGGAGTGATAATTTGCATATCTTGGTTTTTTCAAACTTGTGAAACCGTTGGGTTGATTTTACTGGTAACTAAAAGTTTTCTCGATGAGGTAATTCGGACTTGGATATTTTTCTGGTAACAGATGCTCTCTAATCCGATTTTTAAGTTTTGACTAAATTTTTGTAAAATGTGAATTTTTTTGGCACGTTTTTCGTTTGGGAAAAATAAAAGGGGTTGATTTTATATTCATACCGAGCGACCTTTGTAATGAACAAGGAGAGTGGCGTTGAGTGGGTTGGCCTTTGAGTGCTTAGTGTTTAATGATTTGCAAAGAAATAAAAAACACTAGATTAACATTTTTATATTATTGTAATGGTTGCGATAAATTTCACAAAAACATAATGAGAGAAAGAAGCCCAAGAAATCTATATGAAGAAGATATATGCATAATTTGAGACTTCAGTCAAAGCATTTTAGTATACAGGGTGTTCTGTAATTATATCACCATATCTCATCCTTTTCTGCAGAAGGTTAGGCAACTTGAAATTTCGAAGAAAATTTTATGCTTTACAATTTTGATAACAATCAATTTTCCTCCCAAATGTTTCTTTTTTGAAAAAAAAAGACAAAAAAAAGCTAAAAATTTAAAACCAAAATTTTGAAAATATTTGGCTCATTTTCTGGGAATTTTTGTCTTCAATTGAAAGTTGGTATCACTTGTTTAGTTCACTTTAACGTAATCAGTGCTCCCAACCATAACTCAGGATGTCAGTGTATCCGTGTCCAATGCAGAAAAACGTACTCACTGGATAAAAGTCTGGCTTCAGTGGTTTCCCATGGGCCATTTTTTTTTATTAAGGCACCTGCAATAAAAACAATATCAAAGCATCGAACTCCATCGACTTCCTATTTGAAAATAATCATCAGTACTAAAATCCCAACCAAACGCAAAGTTCATTGCGCTGTTTAATGACAAAACTAGTATTTCTAATTTATAAAAGTGCTGCTTTTTGTGAAACTTCCTGAAATGTCAAATATAAGGCAGCTTTTACAAAGTATTAAAATTTCAAACCATCTACACTCTGGGAAAAACGAAATAGTTCCGAGTCTATTTTTTCTACATACAAAAAGAAGAGACACTGATAAGAAAGTATCTTTGTGGGCGTTTTCACTCCTAGAAATGGAAACTTTTGAAATGTAAATTGCACGTCGCGCTTGGCTAAGAATTTATAAAATTTCATGCCATTTCATTACCTTGAACGGAACCAACGATAAAATGGATTAGATGCGGAAACAGAAAAAAAAAATTGAAATTTACGTTACACAGGGCCCACATGTGGGGGGAGGGATAAATCTAGGGTTCTTCAATGTCTTATACACATAGTGACCTAGTTAGTAAAATGATATGAAATAGTTTTGCAGCCGTCAATATCAGAAGTAGGCTATTAAACGAGGCTTATACTTTTCTTCGTTGATATTCTTGTTTGAATTGTGGAAAAAAACTAATTTCCGATGCGATGAAGCGCGTAAGATGTTCAGTTTTTCATTCATCGTGAAATAATCCCTTTAGAATGCTTGCTTTTTGATGTTTATTCCGAGCGATTGGATGTGTTTTTTTAGCCATTTATTTAATGCATATTTTATAATTTTATGAGATAACGGAGATCGTTGTTGTTGTTTGAAAAACTGATGACGCTACTACTTTCATATCTTGATGTAGTTTGGAAAAATTTTAGAGAGGTTACAATCGAGGGGAGGAGGGGGGGGCTTTAATAAATTTGTTTAAAGAAACTGCTCCACCAAATTTTATGATTTCTTATTGTTTAGTCAAAATCTCAAATCATCATACTGGGCGTGCTAGTGATCTTAGCTGACCTTTTGAAGAGGGTTGGCAGCACTGATGACGTTTTGCTAACGTAACCTGGTGATGCCAACTGTCGATCAATTGAACACCGAAGTTCTCAACTGGTGAAATGAGATTACTTGAGCTCACTTGAACCCCTGTGATGCTACATCATAGTAGATTAGTGACGTCATAATTCCGATTTTATTGTAAATTAATGACGCCATAGTTGGAAAATTGACTGAACGGTTGAGTAACGGGAAAGATATTGAGTAGATATTCTAAAAAAATGATATGTAGATAGAAATCCGCTCTCCCCCCCCCAATCTTGAATTACCTTATTAAAGCGAATTATTCACGTTTAATCTCTTGACTCGAAAATTCTGCCTGTCAAAGTTAAATCGAAATAATGAAATTAGATATTTTGAAATTTAATCCATTGAGATGAAATTGGATATTATTTCTCATGGAATCCAATCTAATTAAACTTATCTAGTTAAATCTTTCTGGGTAAAATTTTAGAGATTTCATCAGCATTTTTTGCAGTGGAATTAAATTGAAGTCATTTTTTTCTCGTTTTTTCCGCCTATAAAACTGATATTTGCGACCATTTGTGTCATTACGTGTATGGATTTTGATATACACGTGTCAAGTTTAATATCGATGATACATTTGCAAAGCTAAAACCACTTTGAATCTACTAACTGCAAATTAATCTGGTAAAATACGTAAAAATGAAAAAAAAAATTACATTATTTTTCCGATATTTAAAATTTTGTGATTTGAAATCGTCAATATTTTATATGTTAAAACGATACACCGAATTACGTTGTTTGCTTTTCATTGTATTTATCAGAAGTATCGTGCGTTATTCAAAGAGGTGAAAAAAAAAATTAATAAATCCGATGGTTTATTTTTTAAAACAAACTAAACTGATACATCTTCACCAGATCATATTTCAATATTAGCTAATAACACGGAAGGTCAATAATAGAACCGCGTAGTAAACGGTAAAACAAATTAATAAATAATTCCGTTTCATCTAAATAAAGTGTTTGGCTTATAATAAAGGGAATTTTTCACGGCGGAATTTCAAAAGGTACATCCTATTTCCAGCGTATTTTTATTCGATTAATGAAAAAATACTCGTAGGTAATTTCGGTAAATCGGTAATTCTCGTTTTCTTTTCGTTACCAATTTCGAAAATGGCTACAGGAAAAGTGATGAAACAAGAGCCTTTTTTTTTTCATTTACTGAAATTATTTTTTCGTTTTGTCTTTATTTTCTCGCTTTTATGTGAGAATTGGCCATGAGCGGATATTTTCATTTGGGATTGTTTTACGAGAATCGAGAATTATATGTAAGATGATCTCGAAAGTAATGTGATATTTTTATTACATTGTTGAAAATTTCTTTTTCAATTTTAATGAATTATCTCCCGGTGTAACGTCGCTCGATGTCAAGGCTTGGGTAGGAATTCAGAATTTGGGGTGCGAAAAATGGTACGAAAAATTAATTGGTTTTTGTATTAAAATCTTGTAGTTTTTTTGAGCTTGAGCAAATTGATAAAAACGAAATTAGGATAGTTTTTGGATAATTGAATTTTTTAAATAATTTTATAAAATTCGTTCGTCCCTTTTTAAAGTTTTTTTTTTATTCTCATTTTTTTAATGCATTTTTTTATTTATTTTGATATCAGGATTTCCAAATATTTTCAACGAAATTTGCCTCCTTTCAGTATTTTCTTTTCAGCTTTAAAATTGTTTTTTTTTTCATTTCTTTTTTCTTATTATGAGTTCTTTTTAGATTTTTCATTTTTTTATGACTGTTGTTATCATTTAAAAAAAAATGGGTCTAGGGAGGAAAAGTGCCATATTACCTGCCACCTCTACAATCTTGGATTCCGTGGTCGACTACCAACTTTCGTTCGTAATTTCCTCAGAAATAGGTCTTTCAACGTCCGCTTAGGCCGCACGAACTCTAACCTTTATGAGCTCGAAAATGGAGTTCCGCAAGGCTCAGTTCTGAGCCCCACTTTATTCAACCTTGCAATCAACGATGTGATCGATGAAATAGACCCACCAGTTAGAAGCTCTCTTTTTGCTGACGATCTGGCTATATTTGTTGCATGCTCGGATCTAAATGTTGGCCATCAACTTCTTCAAAATGCAGTTGATAAACTACATAATCGGTCGCTCTTAAATGGATTTACTTTCTCCACGACAAAATCAACTGCACTTCATTTTTGTCGAGTCAGACGCTGCGATCACCACATTGACATTCATCTTAACTCTACGCAGATACAATCAGCAGATTCCTTTAAATTTCTTGGCCTAATTTTTGACCAAAAACTCACCTGGTCTCATCACATCAACCACCTCAAGAAATCGTGTCAAAACAAACTCAACCTCATGAGAAAACTCTCGCATACCTCTTATGGAGCTGACCGCGATACGTTACTCCGGATCTATAACACCTTAATCCTATCAAAGCTAGACTATGGTGCCATTGCATACAAATCGGCCAGAAACTCTATCTTGAACAGACTAAATTCCATTCATCACACGGCAATACGTCTAGCCACTGGAGCCTTTCAAACCTCACCATCCATAAGCCTCCTATACGAAAGCCAAACTTGGCCCCTCAGTCTAAGGAGAGATTTCCTCTGTTCTAAATTCTTCTTGCATCTGAAAACCTCTCCTTCTTCTCCTGCTCACCATCTCCTTTCCTCCTCCCCTCACCTCCGCGATTTCCATTTCCTCTCCTACACAATGTCAGCTCTACACTCCATTAACTTCACTAT
>QBDW01002879.1:0-18077 GCA_003261595.1 Maconellicoccus hirsutus | reverse complement strand
ACTCCTGAGCTAAGTTGCATAATGTTTTCATTAAATTGACGTAATGTTGTAGTTGCGGGAGGCACAATCAAGAGTTGAAGAATTGGAGACAGCGAATATGCATTTGCAAAGGCGACTAGATAAATTAAAAAATGCCAAATCAGCGTTATTAAAAGAAATATGATTTTTAAAAAAAGCGTTGTTAGTATTTTCCACATCACTATTTGCCAAGAGTATATTAGTAATTTTTTATTCTTTTAATTAACATACTTATTAATCACGTTCTTGTGAATTTTTTGAAATTATTATTCAATTTTTGTTTTGTTCCTAACATGTACTTAATTCTATCAAAAAAATGAAATTCATTTTACAAATTATTCTAAATATGCACTTTCCATTAATTAATTTGCATCTAATGCCGAAAAATGCCGCGATATGTAATATTGCGGTGTTTTTTATAATTAACCTTAAAAATGAAGTTTAGTATTCATTTAATAAAAATATATGGAACGATGATTTGACTCATGTACGTGATTATGATGTAACTTAAAATTTCGAATTCTTTCTTTCGCGATTACTAAGATAAACATTTTTTTTTGATAAAATATAAATGAACTTCCGTAATTATTGCATTGTTGTTTTCATGTGTATTAACATGCTCTCAAAGTCGTTAGGAATTGTTTATGTAGTTTGATTTAACAAAAGAAGAAATGTAGATTACGTATCGAATGTGTTTTAGCCAACTTTTTTGAGTAGATAATATGTACAATATTAGTAGATTTTTGTTTATCATTTTTATATCGCACTCCTGTTAAATAGATGCCTTATATACTATTGTAAATAACTTTGTAAACTGTGTATAAAACCAGGTTTTCGATTTCAACAAAATGATGTGTGCTTGACTGTTGCTTCAGTTGTTTATGAAATAGGTTAATTTCATCTGATGCACCATCTAAGAAAAAGGTTTGTATGTAGATGGGATGGTGACAAAGTTACACAAAAATACACGTTTTGAGGAAAAGTAAATGAAAAAAGTCCTTTGAATGGTATGTCTGCTCTTGATCTCATCGCTTCTATTTTTAGTGTTGTTCTCTTGCTTGCTCATAAAAGTCTGAGATCAAAAAAGAACTTGAAAAAATTTAATTGTGAAAAATCATACATCCTCGATAAGTACTGCGTAAAAATTGCAATTTAAAGAAATCGCCAAAAAACGAGTTGATTTCTTTAATCTATGGGTAGTTTGAGTGTTAAAATTTAAAAAAATGCCCCTCCTCCCATTTTGAACTTTTTAATAATCATTAGCATCAATTTAATCATTAGCATCAATTTTATCATTGGCATCGCAATTTTATGAAGTAGATTTTCTATTCGTTTTGAACTTACAGCAGTTTATACGTGTGATCAAGATCAATGGTTCAAAAATGATGGAAATTGTTAATTTGAATATTAATTACGAGAGCGATGTAGGTAGATTTATTAATATTTTTTTCTCATTCGCTTTTTTAAGAAATATTTTCATGTTTTATACGTTTTTTATTCAATTTTCTAAACGTAGATTTTACAAATTTTGACAGAATTTCTATTTCAACACTAATTAAAGAGTTTTCGATTTTGTCATTTAGTTTTCTTTACGTTGCATTTTTCGTAACCGTTTTAAAATTTCAATCAGCCTCTTATTCATGTGTAAAAAATATAATTTATTTGTAAATCAAATTGTTTTTGTTTCTTTTGAATTGGAGGTAGAAGGATGCAGTTTTTCATGTTATTATTTTATTTGCTCAATTCATTTATGGTATCATTTTTCCCATGTTCAATAAATAATTTATAATAATATCAACATTTATCATTTAACTGGCGCAGAACTTGGTTGTCAAGTTATATTCAAATTGCATAAACATTTAAAAAATACATACTGTATTTACTATCCAGAAAAATGGAATTTGTTTAGATTTCAGTTTCTAACGAACAAATTAAAACTAAGATAAGATAATCAGTATTGTTTTATTATGTTACCGGTTACCCAAGTGTAAGATTTTGGGAGGGCTGCTCTAAAACATAGTGAGCTTCTATACTGAGCTTGCATCTCGTTTCTGATTTCAGACGCGATCTTGTATTTACTTCATGTTTCAACTTAAAAAAAAAATAATTTTATTTAAATCAAACCTATGGTAACCAATCAAACGAAGCCGCTTGTTAGCTTTCTAATATTCCCCGGTAGGTGTACCTTTATCAACGAATGACCGTTGTCGCGGAGAGCAGGGCCGGAGACGCAATAAATGATCTCAACAATTTCTATGAATTTGGCATTCTATTCGAGCAGCTTTTTTATTGAAAATCAAAATTATCGCGCGTGTTTATCTATCGTCACAGAACAACGTGAATTGCAATTTCATTTTCATTTTGATCGTCAAAAAATCCGTTATTATATTTTTTTTACTTTTCCTTCTCAACTGAATTGTGAAAATTTTCGTGAACGTGAAGTGATATGGCAGATGGAGCAATAATCGAGGTATTATAAATCTATGTATAACTCTAGAAATCACTCAACATCCTTCCTGCTAATTGTAATTCCTGAATAATGTGTTTACGATATCCTTTGTCTAAATACGTAAATCGTTAGCTTCCATGTTTCATTATCTCGTTTTCTGGACGTTTCAATCTCTCGAAACTTAACAACAATGATTCAAATCATCTGCAGTATAGCGGCATGATAAATTCGTATGGATGTGGTCAATCCATAACTCGCATAACTTTGTTTCTTAACTCGAAAATCATTGACCTTTCGATTTGTCTAAATTATCCCTCATTTCTGACTTTCTGAAGATATGTTTCACTTGAAAATTGTATTGATTAATACTTCAACTTTTTTACCATCAGAATGTTGATACAAGTCACCTTACACGAACAAAAACGTAAGCGAAAGCGTACAATTTGATATTGAAACATACGCTCGGAGACAGTTTTTTTAGAATTGTTTCAACTTATTTTTCTTAATAAAGAAACTGCAACGGTTATTCTTTCTTTCTTCACAGGTTCAACAATTTAAAGAAAACTTGAAAATGAAGGTTAGTTGAGAAATTATACAAAGTTATGTTACATACGTCATTTTGCACTCTTCATTCAACAATACTAATATTATGATACGGAATGCAGGGCGAAGCACTAATTCTGAATGGATTTCCTAAAAAAATCGTTCAGTTGAATGAATTAATCAAATTACCTGAATGGAACGAAGAGAACTTGATAAATTTACACGAAGACATCAATATTCCAGTACCAGAACCTGTGATTGCAAATAAGTACGCACATTTCATCATGATTCGTACTAAAACTGTTGTTTTATATTTATAAGAGCGTAATTTTTCAATTTGTGATTTATTTAATCCCTCACTGATGTTTATAGCTGTAGCTCACCTTTGAGCAAAAAGCGAAAATTGGACGTCAATGCGGAAGAACAAAATGATGGCACTAAAGTCTTCAGCTTCGCTGCCGGAATGGCGTTATCAAACAAAAAATTATTGAAATTAATCAATATTTTGAAACCGATTATAAAACAGCTGGTTGAAGATAGTAATATTGTAAATACACCGTAAATATGTTTTTCGAATGACAGATCTCCATTTTAATAATATTTTTATATTTTTCCAGCTGAAAATGTGGATTTCATTCATGATTCCAAAAATTGAAGACGGGAATAACTTCGGTGTTTCAATTCAAGAAGATACATTGGCGGAAATTCAAACAGTAGAGACAGAAGCTGCAGCATTTTTTGACCAAATCTCGCGTTACTACGTCACCCGAGCTAAATTAGTTTCAAAAGTACGATAATTATGATATTAAAAATTAGTCTTTGAACATGATTTTATAATATTGCGTGTCTTACAGGTAGCTAAATATCCTCATATTGAAGATTACAGAAGAGCGGTTGAGGAATTAGACGAGAAACAGTATTTGGGTTTGTGGTTGGTTTTACACGAAATTCGTAATCATTATTCCACGCTACACGACTTAGTGACAAAAAATCTAGAAAAATTAAAGAAACCACGTAATTCTAATGCCGAATCCCTCTATTGAAAGAATAATAGTAGTATCCAAACATTTTCCCGACGCTACCTAGTGTTGAATTATTCTATTTTTGTACTTATTTCATACTACGAAAAATTTTTTGAAATTCATAAATAGCTTTTGATTACATGTAAATAACATTTAGGATACATATTTTTAAAAATTTGTTTTATGAAATAGTTTTAACAATCTTAAGATTTTTAATTATCGGTACTGTGTAAATTGGCATTGTGGAATGATTGTTCTTGGTTGAATGGTTCTTTCGAAAATCATTAAATCGTGAATCTGATCCGAGTTAATTGTGTTTTTTGAAAACGACGTATTTCTGTTTTTACAAAACGATTAATCAAAAGTTTCGTACCTGTTGCTCCTATTTTTAACATTCCATTGTGTTATGACTTCAACGAAATCCTTGTTAGTTTTCAATAGATTTGCTTTGGTGATGCATTTATTTAATAAATTAATTGAAATCCGAGAGTTGAGTAAAACATTATCGCAATTAAATTCTCTTCTATTACTCTACTATAATTTAACCGTAGAGACGTCAATAAAGATTTTAATTGATAAATTTTATTAGGCATTTTATCTTGAGATACAGTAATTGTCTGTCATGAAAGTAAGTCAGTTACCATTCTTGACATAATTCTTACGGTTCAGTTGATGACGAAAAAACATCTCTTCTTTCTGTATTTGTAATATTTCAGCATTATTCATGAAGTAATAGCTGGGTTGACGTCCTTTCTACTTGAATATGAAGTACTTTAGTAAAGAGAGGAAAAAAATTACTTACTGTTTTTCCTTACCAAATCACGCATCATACGCGTAGCACCTGCTTCTATTAATATGCGACTCATTTCTTCTACAGATTTCAGTCCCATAGCATAATGCAAAGAAGTACGTTCAAGCTGTTGACAAAATTTAATTTTACTTCAGTTTCCAAGATACTTCACATTACTCCGGAGAGAAAACGTGCAGCAGTAACTTGACGACTTAAAAACGGCCACTGTTTACGATTTTATCGTTCTCAAATCAGAAAAAAGTTTTCTTACATTGTCTCCTACATGAATAGTTTCTGGATATTTCTTCGCAATGTATTTCACGATATCTTTATGCTGAGTTAAAACAGATAAGTGGAGGCTACATCTTGATACATCATTTTTACAAATGGCCATTAGTTTAGCATCTCTTCCACATTTATGAAATATTTCTTGTACTTTAATTTTATTTCCTATTCTTATCGCTGCGTGAAGTTCTTCTCTTATTTCCTGGATTGTAAAATTGAACGTTACAAGACTGTACCCCAAGGGCTTAAGTAGTGAGATTTATTAAAATTGAAACCTCGAAAATACGTATTGTTTGCAAAATACGCAACGTCTTTTCATGATTCCTATTTTTCACTACATCAATTATATTTTCTTCCGTTTCAAGTTCCAAAATATGATCGTATCCATCCAACAACAACTGTAAAATTTTATCAGTTTGCCCTGTAGATGACCACAAAAATTAACGATCTGAGCGCATTGCTTCATTCATATGAGAGTAGAATCTGATTATCTTCATAATGTTATTAATAAAGCTATATTTAGTTATTAGTACACTTAGAACATATATCACCGTTACCGTTTGCAGCTAAATATAAAACGTAGGTGTCGATAGCTTTCACGTTATCATAGAGTTCAGCAAATACAGCAATATCTCTTGCTGTTCTGTACAATTCATCTCTATAGGCTATATTGGCATTTAATTCTTGAAGCTTTTGTAGCAATGCATTTCTGCTATGTTTGCTATTCGCTGCTGAATGTATCATTCCCTGACCATGCTTATCCTTCAAAACAATTTACTTAATAATGTAAAATTTCCTTTAATGTGGTATTTAATACTTTGTTATGAAATTACTCTACTTATTGGGTGAAACTGGTTGTCGACTTCTTGGTAATCGACTATGGCATTTCCTCCGTTGCGAAATTTTTTAATTTCATTTTCGGAAGATTCCTCTTCATGTTCTGAGTGAATTATTGTTGATTCTCTTCTTTCACCATGAGAAACTTCTCTCTCATTTTCTTGTTCTGTTGTTGGATGGTCTTTTATTGACGTAGCTGTTTCGACTCGTTCATCAGCTTTCAACTCTTCATGATTAAAATCATCTCTTGGAAGCTCAATAAAGTTTTGTTGAGAGGTCGATGGATTCTGATGATTTTTGGGGTATTTAAATAATGCGCATAAATTTCTTTACAGAATCTTATTATCTTACCTCAATTGGTTTCGAAATTTCTTCATAATTGTTCAAATAATCTGCCAAGTACTTGATGGGCTTTGAAGGCCTCTCGTTAACGATTGCTGATAATCCAGTACGTATTGCTTTTCCTAATCCTACAAATCATATGACGAATGTGATAAAACTGACAAAATATTTTAGTAATAAGTACCTACTTGGGTATCTACCTATAATCCACATAAAACCAATATGCAAATTAATTACGTTGCACCTAGAAACCTACCTTCTGATAATAATTCATCTCTTGGTAATTGAAATGTATCTATATCTTTTCCGTGTGCTTCGGATTTCAGGAAGACATTATTTATT
Source organism: Maconellicoccus hirsutus (assembly GCA_003261595.1). NCBI lineage: Eukaryota > Metazoa > Arthropoda > Insecta > Hemiptera > Pseudococcidae > Maconellicoccus > Maconellicoccus hirsutus. Next base: position 11,449 of record QBDW01002879.1, on the reverse strand, counting down.
TCTGCCAATACCAAAAATTAATAATAAATTTCACAGAAAGGATTGACCATTTTACAATCAAACAAAGCTTTTTCTTACTATTTTCGTTTGTATGGTTTGTATCACATTTTTTTGATTTTTCAAATACATCAAGTAATTGCGCATATCTTTTATCGTTTTTATTATGATAATAATACTCGGGAGTTTTGCCGTTCTGTTAAACCAAGATTGAAATTTCGTTACAAATTCGTAATTGAATGTTTTTATAGAAAAATGTAAACCATAAAATTACGTGCTATGTACCTACTTAACTACTTACACAATCTTTTACATGATTATCGGCTCCTAAAGTCAGCAACATGTTATAAATATACGATCCTTTGGGATGAATACTGGCAAAATGTAAGGGTGTTCTGTCAAATTTATCAACTACTTTAAATGTTTCGGGAAATCTTCCTCCCAAGTAACGTGCGATATCATTATGATTTTTTATCACAGCTATATGCAAAGGAGTTAGATGTAAACCAGTTTTATTTTCCCGAGCTATTACTAATTTTCGACGATCCAGGTATTTTTGTAATTCTTCCAGATTTCCAATCTCACAGCAATGGTGAATCAATTCAATTTTTTTCTGAAAGAAATACAATACTGCTTGGATATTTAATGTACTCAGTTATACCTACGAGTGTAATAAAAAAAAAATTAACCAAGTATATAGGCAAGTTGTTGATGAAATTTTGAATTTCTGAATGAGAGCTTTTTTCGTTGAGCAACAATTCTCCATATCCCTGCAGAATAAAGTTACTTATTTCGTCCATATTTTTTTGATGAAGTATTTCTTTTATTTTATGACGTTTATTCGATTTATTTCTCAATTTAGTTTCATCAATAAAATCTTCTTCGATTGCATTTTCTTTATTGTTTATAATATCCTTGGGTTCTTCATGAAGCGTAATTGGATTATTCTTCAAATGGTCATCTTCAGTGCTTCGTGAGAGTTCATCCTCAATGATTGGCGAATATTCGGTAGACCCGTCTTCGTTTTCGTTATCATTTGAAAATTCTTGGATGAATTCGGTGATTTCTTCATAATGATCATAACTTTCTGGTTCGGTATAACTTTTATTTTCATTTTCTGATGTAATACTCGATTCGAATACATTAGAAATTTTACAAATATCTTTAGATAAGTTGGAAGGTACATTTTCAGTTATGGGGCTGTCATGAGAATTTTTTTTATACCTTTCTTCTTCATTATCGTATTGAATGTTGTCGGAAATTGGTTTGTTCTGAATGGAACATCGAAAAAATTATGTTGATTTAAGGTAAAAATACATTTCGTTGTATTTTAAGATAAGTAAGTATAGGTTGGTTGGTAGGTATTTAAATAATCTCACGTATACCTTATTGAATATCTTGTTACTTTTGGTCGATATAATTTTATGATTGAGATCGTTAAATGAATTTGTAACATTCAGCGTACTCCAATCCCAAGATAAAGGATATCCATTGGCCACTCCAATTCTAGGAGCCGACGGGATTTCATAAAGTAAATTTGTGTCGATCTCACCTTGCTTTAATTGGTAATATTTTGCTGTTCTACCCAACTAAAACCAAAACGTGGTTATGATGGAGATCGACATCAAATTTTTTAGCAGCTTACCTTATCAATAATGTTTTCATTTGCTCCATGTTTTATTAGTTTATCATAAATTTCATCTTTTTTGAAAGATGCCGCGTAATGTAATGCTACTCGGCCATTATTATCATGAATATGAATAGCTTCTGGATATTTACTCAAAATGTAATCCACTATAGCGTCATGACCCAATCCTACTGCCTTAATAAGTTAAATTCAGTGAAAATATATTTCGGTGGTAGATAGTAGATACTTAGATAGTAATAATGTAGTACTACGAGTAGATATGATAGATAAAGCTAGATAAGTACCTACATTTATTTAATGCTAACGCAACGTATGCAATCTTACTCACATGACAGTTCATATACCTAAAATGTTCATCATTATAACTTACTTTATGAAGAGGAGTTACTCCATTCGCATCTTTGCTGCTCAATATTACAGGGGGAATGGGATTTCTAGAATTTAATTTCAGTTTATTAATTTCGTTGGTAATCGTTGCTTTATGAATTTCTTGTATTACGCTCTAAAAAGGTAAGTAAGAACGCATCATTACAGAAGGCAAGTAAGTATTTTGTATCAGCAAAACTACCTTATACATCAATAATAAATACCATTATATGAGGTACGCCATTTAAAAGTTTTTTCACCAAAGGCTTATTGCTTGTTTCATTTTTCAACTTATCTCCATGGCCACTCCAAATCACTTGCTGTAATTTTTCGCAATCTTGATCATGAATCCAAATTCGTATGTTTGATAATTTTATCGTGTTTTCTAAAAGCGCAAGCCATGAAATTGTTTTTATTTAGTAATCGTGGTGTACCTGCTAAGATTATTTTATATTAACCTTCCCACTGATGACTTTCATGAACATTTTGCGGTTTATCTGGTAATTGAATTTCGGTTTCATTTGTCAAGTAATAAAGAGGCGTTTTACCATAGAAATCTTCAGCGTTAATATCAGATTCCAAACTAACCAACAGATCCCAAATTTTGTCCGGTTGCGATGTCGAATTCACATAGTGAAGTGGAATCCTTCCTAGCTTGAAACAAACAATAAATAAATACACCGTCAATATTGTATAGGTAAAATTTACAATACCTATATTCTTGTCATAACTTTTTGAATATTCTTACAAACTTTTGGTAGGTAATCACTTCTTCTTACATAGGTACATATATTTTAATTTTGCGTGTTTTCTCTTCGAGTTTTATTGTTACTTAATTCGGAGGTCAAATTTCGGTACCACACGATTTTAAAATATGTGCGTCATGCAACCCGAATGAAATTGGGTAATTTCATAACTCATTTCTTGCATGCACTAACACATATGTTACAAAAAAAACGATCTTTCACTACAATTACACAGTTAAGAAAACTTCAAATGCAAATTCTTGATATCTAAGTAAAAATGTTGGATTTCTTCGAATGCGTTGAAAAGTACAATTTACCTTATCTTTACTGTGAACAGTTCTGGGGTAATTCTTAGCCAACCAGTCGATAATTTCAAAATGGTCGTAAAATACAGCTTTATGTAAAAGACCTATTCCCGCTGAATCTTTGCTTATTGCTAAATTTTCAGGTTTTGGTTTTAATACAGAGCATGCCGGAGATGTTGTATTGAGCAGCATTTGCACATCTCGTAATTGTCCTTTCACTACAGCTTCGTGTAGCATATCAATTCGAGCCTTCATAAAATAATTAGAAATTAAACGAATGGGATTATCGCTAAGTAATATTAGAACAAAGTTACCATGTAAAACGGTATAGCTTTTAATAACGTTTTAATCTTTGGAAACGGCGATGTTTCTCCGATTAATTTGTATCCGTAGCCTTCTCTTATTAGCTTTTCTACTTTTTCCACGTTCCCACTGCGGAGAATATTTCTAATTTTACTGCTATTGGCGCGGAAAGCTGAAATAATAATTAAATAATTCATGCATGTACTTGTTTGTTTTTGTTTTATCGAATTACACGGTTAATGTGGTCAAATAATCGTCATCAATTTAATCAAGCTACCTTAAATGAGAAAAATTGGTTACGCGTGTGCAAAGTAGTATAACTTCTGAGTAAAGGTGGTTATGTACATAAATCAAGTATTTATGGGTAAATATCCTAAATATCCTAATAATTTACTCACCTTTTGGACGTGTTACGTACGTATACGAAGTGTTGGGCGTTGATTTTTTCATCGCCGCCTCATGAGATAGGTATCATGATTTTTGGCTAACATAAGTAAATATTATCATTATGAAAAAATATCACAGAAAACTTTCGATTACACTAATTTACGTAAAATATTTAAAAATCCGAATCAAAAGCATATTTGTTTACCGACTTGTTTAGTCGCGTAAACACGAATGAATTGACTTGATGAAACGATAATGTGCTTTGAGGTCTATGGTCAAGTAATTATTAGTTACCTATGTTTTGCTTCGTTGCTAACAACAAAATTTATAATTAATGCATAAAATTTAAAACATACTTTCACACGTATTTTACGCGAATAAGTTTCTGTTTATTAGGGCAATTTTGATAATCATTTTTGAATTTACTGCTACATCTCATTAATGCCGCAGTCGCCATCTAAATATTGTGCTTACTTTTTCACTTAATAAAATGGAAAAAAATGTAATTGCCGTCAATTTTTAATCACTTACATTATGCCAACAAACTTCGGTAGAAAGGCAAGTAGATACCTTACAATTATCGATAGTTCATTTAATCTGAACAAAAGTCAAAATTAAATTAAATTATTTTTTTGAATCTTATGTTTATACATATTTACATACCTATAGTATCGAACAGAAGCACATACTTTTATTTCGATTAATTTTATCCAAATCAAATTATGAACAAGCGCCGAAAATTCTCAGCTATATTCCACTGATTTTTTACTAACATTTGATTTTTTTGCCTTTTTTCACGTATTTTACTGCAATTTGAAAGCGAAAAGGACGAAATTAACGATGAATGAAAAGGAAAAAATTGGGTTGAATCGTCGAATTCATTGCATGTAGTCGAGTGAATTTTTATATTTTACTTGAAACACGAAAAAGTAGAACTTGAATTATACTAATTCTGTCATTCAAAGTTCTTTCAGTTGATGGACAGCATTACCTACTTCAGCGTGTTTCTATTTTATGAGCATCACGTAGATATACTATGTACGCAAATAACTAAATACCAAGTTTGTAAAAAATATTTGCCAGCCCTAATTAGGAGAAATTAATTTTTAATTGCATACAAGTTACTTATTAAAGTTCAAAGTTTGATAGGTAGGGTATTTACTGGTAATTTTGCATTTTTCTTTGAAATTCTTTTTTATCTCGACCAGAATGCTTCTCGAGTTTTTTCTTTTAATAAAAAAAAAAAAAAACAAAAGATTGACTCAATCAGAAAAACGTACCTATTTGATATTTTTATATGCGGAAGAATCAAAACACGAGGAAAGTTCAATATCATGAAATGCGGCGTGGACTTTTCAAGCTAAAGTACTTTGCGTTTTTGAGCGAAACCATCGAACTGAAAAACATTACTCATATCTACTTAGTGATTTTATTTAAGACAATGAGTTTGGGATGTGAGAAATTCGTATCAAAAAGTTATTTTAACGAAAAGGCGGATACGTACACAGACGAAAATGCCATTCAAAACTGTATATCAACCAATCGCTGTGATAAAGGCGTTCCGCGAATTTGAACCTTTGAAGCAGGCGCGCAACCTTCATAACGCTTATATTCTCTTAATGGAAATCGAAATTTTGGCAACTAAAACGAAGAAAAAATGTCAATATATTAATGTTATTAAAGTTGCCTTTCTTTAAATTGGAGGCATAATCACAATTTTTAATAAACTTAAGGGGCTTCGTGTGGTCATTTTTGATAACGAAATTACTTGTTAGATCAGGAGATTATGAATTACTCAAAGGTTACGTGTTTCTGTTTCCGCCAATTCTACGTATTACAGCATTACGTCGTTTTTTTACGTACTCATTTATGCTGAAATTATTTCTTTTGTAGGTAATTCTGTTCTAATGCCTTTTTCATCGTTGTAATCAATTTGATAGGAAGTAACAATTACCAAGTATCACTCATTACTTTTTTCGTCGTTACTTTCGTATTTTTCTTTTTATTGCGTATGTATTTTTTTCAATAAGTAATTTTGCTTATTTTGTTAAAAGAATACTTTTAACTTCTGCAATAGAAATGTTGGAATATTTATTTACGGTAGTGAAAAGAACTTGACATTTGTATAATTTTCAAATACGAACGTGTACTTACTTGGTTATAACCAATAGAAATTCATGAAGATGGATCGCAGATATCTTATCAGATAATTACGTGTCTACTAAACATAATGGTATTTCTATTTTTTTTTAATACTGATACATACGTTGACAAGTAATCGATAATTTGATATATTGAAAATTGATTGTTTGTCGAATGATAAAAACGTTCCAATCTAAATCGTCATCTGCCATCTTAATACGGATAATGGAATACTATTGAATACCTATGCGTAACAGCAAATAGACGTGAATTAAAATAATCCGATAATGTAATAAATTCGGCATTGCCACCAAACATTGCGAATATGTATTTATAGACATAAGGGCATTATTTCTACAAAATCTATGCAAAAAATTATATTTTTTTCCATATACTTACAGGTACATAATATGTTCGTACACGAAGGTATAGATAACAAATTGAAGACGTAGGTATAGGTAATTTAGTACATATTACGAAGGTAGCTACGTAATATTTTTCCAGAGTAAATTTGATAAAAATTTAGTTAGTGTTGTTATCTCCAGTTTTTTTCAAAAGATCAACACCAAATTTCATGAAAATCAGTCAAAAATTATGACATTTTTTCAACGTTGTATTACACCCAGTTCGGTCAAATAATATTCCACACCATTTTAGTACTTCAATTTGCTCAGAAATTATCCTCGAACTATTGATATTGAAAAAAAATTGCAACTGAATTCGATAATAAATTTGTTTTTTTCAATTATTTTATTTTCTTTCAATAAAATAATGCAATACAAAAATTATTAAAATCTGTACACAAACGACTTACAATACAATCAAGTACAAACAAACAAAAAATAAAAAATTGAATAATATTTATACGAAAAACAACAACAAATAAGATATCTAGATTCCCGTACTATTGGGTCGATTGTTCGGGTGGAAAGTTGGACTATTAATTGGAAGAGGTGTAACAGAATGTCCAGCGGTTGTACCGTGACAATGTAGACAATGCATGCAGACGTTGCAATGACCTATTTTTTGTGCTAATATTGCTCGGAATTTTAACGCCGGTCCTAATTTCATATTGATCGTCGTTCTTAAATGTTCTTCAGTCAAAAGAGGAAGTGAAATACCATCTATGCTCTGTTCTCTAAAATTCTGAAACACAGAAATACTTACAGGTAAATGATTTGCGCATAAATTATTGAATGCGGGTAATTTTAAATGGGGTTAAAAACAAAAAATACAAAGAAAACAGACGTGTGCGTTTTTAACCTTCTTCCAAATTAACAACACTGTTGTTTCATGGCATAATCTTAATTATACCGTATGTGTGTACGAGTAATAAAAACGTAACCAGTCAGGTTTATTTGGCAGCAGAACGTCGAAAGCTCGAGGTATCATCTCGCACTCAATGGTATAATCAGCTCTCGGTGTTGTTTTCAGAATTTAATTTCGAATTTTATACTTCCCATATATAACTTTATGGTGTTCGAATTCAATTCAAGCGGCGACAAATATGATTTTCAAAATATTGTAGAAAGTGTTATAAATTATTGTAAAATATTGAAAAAATGTGCAAGTTTACATTTCGATGAAAATAAAATAAATGTAAAAAAAAATTGAAATCGATCATGCTTATTACGCATTGATCGAATCAAATTTCCAAATTTCGCTTAATTTAAATTAGAATAAAAAAACAATTTGCAAGAGAAGTCATTCAAAGTAACCGGCATTAAATTTTTAATTACCATATTAGCCAGCTCTTTTATGAGGGCATTGGCTAGACAATTATATGTGGTACCTGCCTTGTCAAAATGTCGATTAACATGCATGCTTCTTGTACGCCATTAGTCGAACCTGTCTGGGTGATGTTTGTAAATGAAATAAGTAGCTGAGGACCACAAAAGTAAATTTCACCGAGAAATAATAACTACAAATTCTTTTACAAATGCCAAATAAGTACTCGAATAATATTAACGAAATATTGTTTTATTTATCTTCATTAACCTGATGTTCTATACGTATTTAGTTTCTTTTTTTTTGAAATATGTGTATATTTAATGTAATTTTCTGGTTTCTAAAGTACGTCGAAATAACTCGCAAACTTAAAATTTATCAATATTTTTGAAATATTTAGGTTAAAACAACACTCACGTTTAGTTTACGATCCGATTTGCATTTTTATATTTTCATTTTCTGCGTAAGAAAATAACGCTCGTTGAAAATTGTAACGCTTTGGAATACAATTTTATTACCCACTTCGTTTTAATGGGACTTGCTATTATGATGATATATGTGATTCTGCGATATAAGTATGTATTCAAATTCCATTTCTTATTATTTTGAATCTTCACGTTGACGATTGAATTTTATTTGGATGTTTTTAATTTCTAGAAGTTTTATGTTTCTAAATAGGTTGATGAGTTTTTTAGAATAAGTTATCGTAAATCATTTTCAAATAATTTTAATTAAGAATTCACACCTCTACTCGTATATTTCTTTTTACAATAATCAAAAAAATGTTTACGAATATTGTAGCAAGTGATGTTATTAAACTCGCGTACGATATCTACCGCGTTACTTTGATGCGTCAATTATTTCCGTTGCTTGAAAATCGTTATATCGAGTTGAAGGGTGAAAGAGTAAAGCAAGTAGCTTGAGGCGAAACAGGACTTATTATATCTTAGATCTAGATACAGTATGCGGCTATGTTATTATTTGCACTGAACCGTGGATTTGATATGTGAAGTTCAGTGGGTAACAGGTCGAGCTGACCAGAGGCAGTAACCCTTCCTACCTTACCTGCCAATCCCATCATGCTTCTTGAAGCGAGGTCGCATTCTGGATCGAACCGTGAGTAGCGAACCAGATCAGCGTAAGCCTCACGTTTGTTATAGTCGCAACCTTTAGTCAACGAGGATCCGTGGTGGAATTAAAATAATAAAAAAATAGAAAAAAATACGATAAAATCGTTGCATCGAATTGCATCTTGAGTAGGTACGTTTATTCGAAGTTATATTTTTTCCTCGTTTAAACGGTGTTTATCACGTTTAGAAAGTATTTTAAAATGTATCACCTTTTAGGGATCTACGCTGTATAAATAATCTGACTGATAAAAATCAAATGTTACAAAACTTTCGATACTTTACAGGTGGAAAAATGGAATTCGAGATGAAAGTGAAAGATTGATTTTAGATTTTCACAACTTCCCTTTATTTATCTTCACGTAACTTGATAAAGGAGCAACTGGTGCAAGTCGTTGGTATCCCTTTTTTTTTTCAAATCATCGATATAATTTGGTATTTTACGAGGTGTTTATATCTCGACAAATTATTCTCATCTAATTCGATATGCACATGTCTTGAAGAGCGAAAGATTAAAAACAATTAAAATTTCAAATAGGTATGAAAATTGTTCACTCAGGGTAATTTGGAATCAATATCATACATGTAGGTGACATACCGTCATACTTGTTAGAAAAATATAAGCCGGCATGTTTTGAAAAGTTACCAAGTATTAAATCAAAGTTTCAATTCTTGCTTGCCCACCCACCTGTATTGTTGACCAGTCAATGAATATGGAAGCTGAATAAACCTTTTGGCCATTAATGACCTCACCTCTTTTTAAAGACGAAATAAAGATCTGGTTCTACAGAATACGAGCTGCCTTTATTTAGTTGTATTTAAAAATAACGTTTTTTTACAATATCGAATATCTAGCGCTTTAGCTGTTCCCCCTCCCCTCCTCCCGAATTATGTCCGTTTGATTTAGTTTTGCTATTCTTGTTCTTTTATTATAGGTACCTACTCTGCATATGTATTGCGGATATTATTTCGACGGCTGTTAAACACTTCACAACGTTTTGTTTCAGGTGCCACACAACGGGGGATTGTTTTCTTTCTCGTCTACATATTCGAGTGATATTGATAATTCGATCACCATGTTGAATTAATTGAAACAAAACTGAGAACATCAAAAACCTCACATTATGGTTTAATCGCACGTAGTACACGGATTTGTTTTCTTTTGAATTTCACACGCTACATTTCGCATTTTTTTGAACTTCAACCAACACGACGAAGCTGCGGCTAAAATTCAAGCAAATCTGCATCGCGACGAGGAGGTGAAAGTGTAATTGACTTCACTAACGCTTCGACCGTTCTTATACGTGCGAATCGGTAGCAGATTTTTTAATACAATCTTCGAGCTAATTTCAAATAAACTAAAAGAATTCATTGATGCAGAACGAATTTCTATCTTGAACACGATCTCTTACACAGATTAATTTTCAAAATAGGACTGTTCGTATATACGCGTTATTTATATCGTAACAAATTAGTTGATACTCGAATACGGTGCATTTGTCAAGGTTCAGCCGCGTCGAAGGTTTTTCATCGTTGCTTTGTGCATAATATTCAAGATGAAGAATAAACTTGAAATATTCGTTTTTTACAAATGGATATTTTGAAACAGGCATACAATACCTTACTATCTTGCCAAAAAAAAACATTTCAAAGAGAATTCAATTTTGGATTGACCAAGTCTGAATAAAAAAACAGGTGGGTACTTGAAATAACCGAATAATAATAAATCTAGGAAATTATTAAAAAAAGAACGAGGTAATACAAAGTTAAGCGAAGGATAGAAGATATGTCTAAAGGTCTCTAATTAATACCTACCTATTTACCTATCTAGCATCTACCTATGTGTACTTCGCGACTAATATTTATCGCAAAATGACTAAACGAAGTTGTAGCTAGATACGATAACTTCATTTGTTTTTACAAGCGTATAATTGTATGCACAAGTGGAGTAACACACGTATCAAGCATCTACTAGACGAAATATTTTGCAGACGTTCTATCCGCCAAAACCAGTTCGATATATGAGATCTAGTTCAAATTTCCTGCGATTTTTTTTCCAACTGCGAGAAAGAGTGAAGGAGAGATAAAACTGCTTATTAAGCGGGTTGCCCGAATAGTATTTGTTCTTATGGGTTTTATGTTAACGCACGTGGAAAATTTGGGAATTGTGCTTGGATAAGTTACGAAAGATTATCTTAGATAGAGAAGATATCCAAACAACCGCGTGTTGATTTTTTTTTTCAATTAATTTTAGCAGCTTTTTATTTTGTTTTTAAATCATAAATCAGATGAATTATTCAATTTCATGAGCGAAAATGCATCTACCTACTTATCCATCCAATAAGAAATTCTATATCCTAATTCGATGTAATTCGATGATTTTTTTATTTTATAAATTTCGAATACCGAAATAACAAAATTTAATTTAATTATAGTCCAGTCAATCAAGCCCAAAAATGGCCTCGAGCTTGCAAAACGAGATGATAAGCTGAATTTTGGTATATACCTAGTATTCGATACCCTTTACAATATACTTCACTCCGGAACAAATGTCATGTTTGCAAGTACCCTTTTTGGTGGATCTAAGCCCCCTAAAATCGGGGTTTCGCTTATATCTTGGTGAAAACTGTTTTTTTCAGAAAAATAGTTCAGTTCAAAATTGAAACCCACTAAATTCTCTACAAAATGCATATATTAAGA
>QBDW01002878.1:0-18566 GCA_003261595.1 Maconellicoccus hirsutus | reverse complement strand
TTCAAATTTCAAAAATTCGTCAAAAATCGAAAAGTTAATTTGGGCAGCTAAAATTTTGGTTTTGGGGGTTTTTTGACATGCTCTTTTCAAAAATCCAACTCCTGTTCAAATCCGAGCCGGACACCTCAAGTAGTTTCCTCGTTAGTAAGATCTGTTTTATCTAACTCTTTCGATTGAGTTGTAGTAAAATTGATAGAAATGGAATCATTCGATTTGCTTTTTTTGTTTCTTTTGGCGGATAATGGATAAACATAAAACAAAGTTTTCATATTTACTCCTTCGTTTCTCTCGTTATTTTTTGAAATTCGGTCAAGCCGCGCGATCAATTTACGCTTTAATACAGCCCATCAACGCTCTGCTTTTTGTACAAACCCGTCGAAAATATCGATAATGAATTTTCTTTCAAGTTAGATTTATCAAAGGTATAAAATTTACGTAATTTCGATCTTTTTTCGCGCCAACATTAAAGGGCTCGGAATTAACGAACCGTAATCGCCGGCTTTTCCAAACGGTCGGCGAAAATTTGCGAAATTTCGACGCCCGAAAATTTACGTTCTCGTTCGCGTCAGCGTATTACCCCAGACGAGGTAAATTTCGTGGCGCGGATCGCATTACCCGCACGAACCGAACGATATCGCGCCATAATTCACGTTGCAAAAAGCTTTTTCATAAATCGACGAAGAGCGCGCGAAATTTCACCTTTAATGCGAACAACAAATACAAAATGAAAAATATTCCATCGACGAATTATCCATTAGGGGGTTTTCGTCTGAAATAATTTCTCGCGCTAACGCGCTTTACGAAGCTAGTTTATTTAATGGAATTAGATTCGGTACACTTTTCAATACTCGTCGTATCGGTGATGCTGCGGCGAAGGTATGATCTGGTATCGAAAAATCGCTGTTATTTGTTATAGCGCAAATGAGAAATACACGAGTTGATGGTATTTCGTGCGGTGAAATTCACCGATGAAGGGAAATACTTCGATATTGGAGCTTTCGCATTTCATCAGATTAGGGATTTTAATTTGTAAAAATTTAAATACGAGCTTTGGAAAGTTATTCTTCGGTTTATTCGACGTGTGTTTGGAATTAATGCACAGAATGTTACATAATGTTAGGAAGACTTTCGGCGTCGTTGATTTTTCTCTCGTGTTTCATACGCGCGAGATAAATCAACGAAAGTGTAACGACCTTGCGTCGTTGCGTCAAAATATCCCGCCAATTTATTGTTCCTTCCGACGTTCTGGTGCTCGATACTCGTATAATGAAGATATGAAAACGTCAATTTTAATCACTTCCCGTATTTACGCCGGTTTGATATTGAACTTGAAGCGGCGTCGAAAATGGCAAGGAGGCGGGAAGATGATGAACGACGCGACACGGCCGAATATTTACGCCTCGGTTGTAATTTATCGTCGACTTGCCTATGAAAAGGGAAAAGAATGCCGCAATCTTGTAGCCGACTCGGTCTCGCAAACTTTATCCATTTACAGCGATAAAGTCCTACAACAATTGCTCCATTTAATGGCACTAAATAAAAAGCGAAAAAAGGTAAAAATAACGTCTGGGTCGACACCGAGGCGATATTTTAACCTGATGAATCGATATAGCAAACTTTGACGAAACGGATACGGCCCGGATTAAAGTTAAATTATGCTTTAACACTCGGCGAAGTTTTACATGTAAATGGAAATTATTTATCTAACGTCGACGCTTCGCCGATTTTTCGCGTGTTTTTCTTTGTAATTTTTGGCGTCGAAATGGAGCTTTTACGGAATTTTGCATTGGGAGGAGAAACTCAATGAAAGAGGTAGGTGAGGGGAAATTGTAATAATATTGTGAACTTGATGAAAAACCAGTGGGAGGGTTTCCTCAACGATGTTGGTCCAGAAGCGTCCATTTTTATGGAGGATTTATCGACGGAGTGATAGGAGGGGGCAGGAGGACATCTGAGCCTGGGATTTTTTTCTGATATTGGAAAATTCGCTATTTTGGCCGATGAATGTGACAAGTTTTTTCTTTAAAAAATACCCCCTCCTTCTTTTCTAAAATTAAAATCTTAGCATTGGTTTTTGTTTTTAGTCCAGTCAAATTTGACTTTTCGCATGCAAAATTCGTCAAAATGCTGAAAATCGATACAAACCTGTAGGTGACCATTACAAATAAAATGTCGAAAGTCATCGATTTGACCTCTGCGTCTTGAGGTACTCAAGGTTATAGGACCCGAAGGTCAACAATTTTAGTTTTTCGCATTTTCCTCGGTGGCCGTGGATGTGATCGCAAAAATTGTTCATTTAAAAATTGAATCTGAGAAAATTATCTGCAAAAACGATTCTCGATGGTTTTTTTCATACATCTCAACATTATCGAAATATCGCGGTTCGAAAAGTTGAAAAATTGTATTCGACTCAATCTACCCCTCTTCCCTCCACTCCGCCGAAATTACCGCTCTCAAAATGTAAGCTCCGGCATAAGCTAGGAGTATTTGAAATTTTAATACAACGTTTAGGATACTCTTGTGTAAAGTTTTTCATGAAAATGAAAACGTTATTAAAATTTTCTTTTATTTTCACCATTTAAAAAAATTTCCGCCTACACTTTTCACAATGTTTGGTAAATTAGGACAGAAATACGTGTATTGTTTTTATTACTCAACTATGGCTAATTTTTAACATAGCTTTAGAGAGGATCACGTATATTTGGAGAATTACGAAGATATTTTGATTACGTGAGCTTTTTATTGTGGTTAAAACCTCGTGTTTAAGTTTTGGGCCGAAGGTGTTACAATTTCAAGCCTTATGAGGGTTCGGAAGTTATGCGGCGTTTGTGATTCTCGCGGCATTTTTGTACTCGATGAGAACGCGTTTGGAAATATGCGGTATGAAAGATTTTTAACGTATTTTCACGATTATCACAACTTATACCATTTAAGTTGCGACGAATTAACGATGTAAATGGATTTATAAAAACTGCGCCGAATTAATTTACCCAGAATACCAATAAGATAACGTGGAATCTTCGAAAAAACACGCCAGAGACAAATGGAGTGGAAGTGTAAATGAGGGGAATTTCATAACAGTGTTTACAATTCGAATTTGTAAAATTCTATACTCGAAGAACGAGTTTATGTAATCTCATTCCGATGAGCGGCATTGGTTCTCGTGGAAATCGAACATGTTGTCTATTTAAATTGTCCCACATTCCACGAAACAATAATCATCGATAAGCAAACCTCTTAATTACAGTGGAAAATGATCGACTAGATGTGCATTCCGTATCGGATTATTTGAAAGTAAAAATAGGTGCGTGATGTTATCGCATCTTCGGTGTGTGTAGAGTTATTTCATCGAATGGTTGGATTTTTCAGTATTGAAATCAATTATTCGATTGTTTTGTACCGAGATGTATTGTTGTTCAGTTTGCTGATTTATGATAAATAAGTATACAGTGTGTCTCAGAAGTCCCGTACGGTACCTTTTATTTTTGATTGGGGGGTGATTGCGAAAAAAATCCACCGGTTTTATACTTCTCCTGTGAGGCGCATTCTACGAGGGAGTCAAAAATTTTTGGACTACATACAGGGTGTCCCACAGACCACAAAACGTGTTTTTTCTCGAGAAATTTAAATGAAAAGGGTATGTTATTATTTTTGAATCGAACACTGCGCCCCAATTTGGTAATGATGAAAAAAAATTTGTGCAATCGGTTCAGTGGTTCTCAACCACGACTAGAAGAAATTTGTATCTTAGATGTTATTGCAACTTTGCTTTCGAGCATTACCTGTGAAATATCAAACCGATTACAAAAATGAATGAGACAAAAAATCAATATTTTTTGATGCTCTACAACTTTTGTTTGGAACTTTTTTCTCTATCTCTTATTTGCTGGGTTCATCGGTTTCCATGACTACATTTTTTCATCACAATTTTGACAAGAATATCGGCTGCCAGCAGCAAGATATCGAACCGGTTGCAAAAATGATTCTACAAAATTGAACCATTTTTGACGCTCTACAACTTTTATTTAAAAATTTTTTTCATATCTCTTTTTTCCAAGGAGTTATTAATAACTGGTTGAGAACCGCTGAACCGGTTGCAAAAATTTTTTTTTTATCATCACCACACTGGGGCGTAGTGTTCGATTCCAACATAATAACGTACCCTTTCCATTTAAATTTCTCGAGAAAAAACACGTTTTGTGGTCTGTGGAACACCCTGTATGTAGTCCAAAAATTTTTGACCCCCTCGTAAAATGCGCCTCACAGAAGAAGTATAAAACCGGTGGATTTTTTTCGCTATCACCCCTCAATCAAAAATAAAAGGTACCGTGCGGTTCTTCTGAGGCACACTGTATATTGCGCAGACGGCCGTGAAGTGTTGAATCAGGAATTCAGAGTGTTCGAGTATATCTGAAAAGAAAAGGAAAGGGTGAAAATTATTCCCGAGGAAATTAAAAATTAATAAATGAAACAATAATGGTTCAACTGGATAATGAACTAATTATTATTTTGAAGAAGTAAAAATAATTAAAACTATTCCTAGTAAAATTTCTAGTAAAAAATGTTATCACATTTTTTCTTCTTGGAATGGTAACAACCCTGGAAATTGTGAATTTTTCCGAGACTTGTTTCAAGCATGTTACCACATTGATTGAAACTAGTTCAGACCGGACATCTAAGAGGTGGTGGAAGTAGTACGGAGTCGACCGATAATGATCCTCCAACCTTACCTTCTTCTTCCGATGAAAGTGAAGGAAGATTACGAGATTTGGCGAAAGCAAAGCGAAAGAAGCGGACGACAGATTGCTCATAATCAATTTATGTATATCATGTGTCACCGTTTATAATTAATTTTATCATGTGTCAAATGCTGCTATACTGAACAAGTTGTTCTTGTAAATTTGGAAAATTTGTTAAATAAAAAGAACTACATATTTTTCAATATTTATTTAATTTTGCTCAAACAATTCAAAATCGAAACTTAACGAGAAACTTAACAAAAAACTTATTTCAGAAAAATTAAGGAAACATCACATCACAACACAAGGTAAATCATTTTTAAAAATTAACAAAAAAGGTAAAAATAATTAAAATTTATTGAGCAATGACTGGAGAATGTTGTTGTGTTGCTCTAAAATATCATTCGTTCTTTCCAATTCCATATTTATTTTTTGCAAAACCGCCTCCTTTTCATCTGCCCAACTCCGTTGTTGATTCCTCAACGCCGCTAATTCATCCACAATTGTCCTTTTACTTTGACCTTTTTTGGATCGCCTTTTTTGGGAATTGCAGCACCACTTTCAAGGTTCTTTTTGCAGGAGGGGGTTGGTGTGCCGCTGTCAGGAGCGGTGGTGGAGACTATGCAAGAAGGAGCCAATGCGATAAAACGATCCTACACTTTGAAGCATTTTATTATCCCATTTTTGGTCAAGTAACTTGTATTTATTTTTGTTGTGAATAATGTGATACCTTTTACTCGTTGTCTAAACCAAGCATGGCTGCTATCTCGAGCTGTGATTCTGATATATTAATGTCGTCCATTTTATTTATTAAGGTTTTTTCACCTTCTGCTGTCAATTTTTCAAGAAATGAGGCTATTTCATCTGACCCGATTGAAGTCCAATTGGAGTGTATCTCAATTGTTTTTAAATCGTCTTCGTAAAATCTGTTATGTGGGTTGCCAACAGGAATGAAAATTTTCCTCTTCATGAAGCTTTGTAGCCGCGCTGCTGAAGGTACAATTACTAAATTAGTAGCTGTACTTTTGCAGATACAACAGCGTCTGTGTGTTGCAAACGTTTTTTGAATTTGAATTTCTACATATTCCGTAATCGTCGCTATTTTATAAGAAGGATCTTCTGTGCTTGACTGAGATAAAGATTTTGGAGGAGAATTTAGAAGAAAAAATTCTTTTCCACTGTTTTTGGATCTGCTTTGGATGCCACTTTACGTCTCTTTCGTCCCCTCTCCCCAAGGAGAAGATTCAGTGGGTCAAAAAATACAGCTCCTCGAGTAAACCAAAGTGAAAAAAAGTGAAAAAATAACAATAACAAATGAGGAAAAACTCCGACGAATGATTGAAGATAACGCTTCACCAGCCTCCCACACTTTATCTTCGTCGTACCTGGTATACATATCGACGACGTTGAAAAAAACTTTTATCTGACTTTTCGCGACATTTTCCATTTCCTTCACGGAAATATAGAGTTTTTCAGTCGCTTTATTAACGCCAGCGCGACAACGTGTTTCCCCAGATGCCATACAAATCTGGCGAAATTATCGTCGATGTAACAAAACGTGACGTATTCCACATTCGCGTGTACTGCGCTATGTGTGTATAAACGTATACGCGAGTACATAAAATCTATATCGCATCGTGCCGACCGGAGAGCTCGGTGCCGTAACGCTAATAATTCCGCATCCGAACCATAACCACTCGTATAGATAAATCTCTTTTCATTAATACGCCTCGTATTACATTTTAAAGCACCGCTTCACGCCCTATTCAGCTTTTCATTTTCGTACGAGTGTTTTTCTTTTGCTTTCACAATGGGAAACCCTTCTCTTCGACCTTAGCGGCGGAATAGCTTTCGCGATAACGTTTTTGCTCCTTTTTTTCTACCCCCTTGTACCCTTCTTCGCAAGTAACGAATACGATTCGAGAATTTGCAACATGCAAGATTACGACCGATATATAAAAGCTTCATTGAAATTAGATCGTTTTCGTTTTACGTATAATTATACGTAAAGATTTAAATGCCAAAACTCGATGGTAATTGCATCGTTTTAATCGAACTCGCGGTTTGCATTTTATATACGCGATACAGCACGCCATGAGAAATTGCGTTCTATAAACATAACGCTTTTGTATACCGAACAGCGGGTTATTTAATAAACTCTATAACATAATTATACGCCTTCCAGTCGTATCAAAATATACAAGACAACTTCCATCAGCGATCGCGGCTACAACGTATTATGTATTTCACGAATACTTCCTTCGGGACGCATTCGATAATTAAAAAATTACCCAGTCGACTACCGAACACCTCGATACAACGCGAATCGTAGCGCTTCGATTTACCGAAAGATAATTTCGATAAGATAATGTTACATGTTATGTCGACCAAGAATGGAGAAAAAAAGTACAACGAAAGGACAAGAATTATTACTACTGTGACCGCCTCCTACTGGTATAATAAATCGTTCTTCTACATTCACACCTCTCGGTGTACCCTTCCGTGTTGGAATGCTTGAAAAGCGGACACCGATCAAAATACATATGTAGTTGTTAATATTGACGCCTTTTTTTTACTGCTGACATCCATAGACAATGGATGTTTTCTCTGCTTTGTAGAGGTGTGTGTACTTGACATGTTTGAGTGTTTTAATCGGATGGTATTTTAGGTACCGGATAAATTTGAATTTAATCGAGAGATTATTATAATCCGGTGGAATGGACAGCGAGATGTATCGTTGTTTCGGTTTAATGGTTTGGTTTCATTGTGATGGTGAGTGATGGAAGAGAGACATTCCGGAGGATGTGTCGGTGTAATAATTAGGGAAAGTGAGGATTGAGGAGCTGCCTTAGGGAGCAAACATGATTGGGTATTTTCTGGTGCTTAGATCTCAGCCAAAAGGCGAAAAAGCAGAGATGGATAAGGTTTTGAAAATTTATAGTCCAGTCAATCTAGACATTTTTGGGTCGATTTCGTGAAAAAATTCAAACGAAAAATTTTTTTCACGGAATCGGTCAAGAACACCGTCACGATGAACGTGTTAAAAGTCCCCAGCCGTAAGTGGTGTGCCAATCCGTACAGGGGGGTTGGTACCTCGAAAAACGCGTTACTCCGGTCCCATCATTCGTCCACAGATCGGATATATTCACATGGCCGGAGTTATGTAGCCCTGCTAGATATAAGATGCCTATCACGCATCGTAACTCAGTGGCATCAATAGGATTACAGTCGCGGGCTCGATTATAATTTTATCTAACTGAGCCCAATTTCAGGTTCGTAAATTTTACTATTTCGTCGATCATCTCGCTGTCGATGAATAATTCCCATGCTGAGAGCGGCGTATTCGCATTCAAGCCCGGTGCTTTTACAGTGGGTCGAAGTGTTGCTGATCTTGTAATATTGGTTTGATGAGGTACAGGCTCTGTGTGCCATCGGGTACCATGCTTACCAGCTAAAAAGCATTGTACGGCCGGTGCTTGCACTGCTGGTGGTGCATCAGGTGGTTGCTGTCCAGCAAGCGGAACTGCTTCATCTGGTGGTTGTCCAGCAGGTAGAGCTGATGCATCCGACTGTGGCCTAGCCAGTGGTGTTATGCGAGAACGTGACGCAGAGATAGGACTTGCTCTTTCTGCTGACTGTTGAGCAGCCGCTGATCTTTCTCTCAGCAGTTGGCAAAGCTGCTTGGGGGCGGAAGTCCTCTTGATGTTGATGGCCCGTCATCTGGCTCCCAGTCGGGGTCTTCTTCATCGGAAATTCCGGGGCTTTGATCAGAGTCGGAGTTGTGGTTAGAGAAGGTTTCCACATCCTCCGTCTCGCTCAGCACATCGGCCGCATCGAAATATTCGTTGGGGTCATCATCATTTAGCAGTTGTCGTTGATTTAAATTTTCTGTATTTCGACTTTCGGACCTTTCCATTTTGGTAGTTTAGTTTATAAACGAAAAGAATTACCATTTTTGTACTTGACCGATAAAAATGGTAATTCTTTTCATTTATAAACTAAACTACCAAAATGGAAAAGTCCGAAAGTCGAAATACAGAAAATTTAAATCTTCGACAACTCTTGAACGATGGTAACCACAATGAGTATCTACATCCAGAGGACTTCCGCCGCCCAAGCGTCTTTGCCGCTGATGCTCTACCTGCTGGATAACCACCTAACACGGAGGTTTCCTCCAGGGCTGCGACTAAAACTAATATAACTTAACACGGAGGTTTCCTCCAGGGCTGCGACTATTGTAGCAGTGCCCGGAGGTTTCCTCCAGCACTGCGACTAATTTTCATAATTACCTGGAGGTTTTCTCCAGAGTGCGACTAAAAGTACATGAAATTTGCTATAAGAATATGGAACGATATTTTCGATGAAATTGATAAGACAAGTTACAAAATGTCCTTGTATTGTGGTCATTCATGGTTTTTACAAAAGTCCAGTCAATCTAGATATTTTTGGGTCGATCTCGTGAAAAAATTCAAACCAAAAATTTTTTTCATGGAATCGGTCAAGAACACCGTCACGATGAACGTGTTAAAAGTCCCCAGCCGTAAGTGGTGTGCTAATTCGTACAGGGGGGTTGGTACCTCGAAAAACGCGTTTTTGCGTGATTTTTGGCGTTTATCTCGAGAAAAACGGCTCCTAGGTGAAAAATAGTTTAGTTCAAAATTAAAGTACATAAAATTTGCTATAAGAACATGCAACGATATTTTCGATGAAATTGATAGACAGGTTACAAAATGTCCTTGTATTGTGGTCATTCATGGTTTTTACAAAAATCGCGTATTATTTGACAGAAAAATATAATTATCCGATAGACTTTTTACATACGCCGACTTAATGAAGGTGTCAGTGAGGTGTGTCAAGTCATCAGGGGGCTGGCACCTCGGAAGACGTGTTTTTATCGAGTTTTTAGCTTCTAATTCGAGGGGAATGGCTCGTATGCATGAATTATTTTTCACCTAGGAGCCGTTTTTCTCGAGATAAACGCCAAAAATCACGCAAAAACGCGTTTTTCGAGGTACCAACCCCCCTATACGAATTAGCACACCACTTACGGCTGGGGACTTTTAACACGTTCATCGTGACGGTGTTTTTGACCGATTCCGTGAAAAAAATTTTTTGGTTTGAATTTTTTCACGAAATCGACCCAAAAATGTCTAGATTGACTGGACTATTAAATAACGCCTTTCAAATGAGCGTCCCCCCAAAAAAATTCATTTTGGTGAAAAATGTATTGAGGAGTTACTACGGTGCACTATCATTGCTTGATTACAACATAATTGATAAAATTTCTCATTGAAACTTGGGCATGCATTTTTTTAATTTTTTGACGTATATTTATTTTTCAATTTTTCGATTTTTTTTCTATTTTTAGTTGTTTTGTGCTCCAAAATTTGTTTTAATTGTACTTTTCAATTTTTCGATTTTTTTTCAATTTTCAAGGGGCAGTTCCCAATTTTCGGAGGTATTTGACAAATTATTTTGGAATTTTCCTCTTTTCGCGATGTATTCTCGATAATACCAAAACTATTCGTTTAATTTAAATTTACACAACCATATGCTCGATATCATCGTCAGCTATATTTTATAATTTGTACACATGAATTTCATGCTCACCGTCGCTCAAAGTGAAACTTTGTCAGCCCTCGCATCGGATGCAACCAGATAGGCGATCCACGTGGAATTGGACTTGGGGAAACTTCCACGCGAACTGTTCCAACTTCGGTATTAATTTTTAATTAATGGGAAAATCTAAACGAGACGTGTTCGTTAATTTCGAGACAAAAACATCATCGAATCGTCAACTTCGTCGCACGTGTTTGCAAATTAATTTTTTCAACTTTCTCGAAAACAATTCGAAGTAAAATTTTCGCGATAAGTTTTACATAACGAATTCGTTGTAAGATACGAAAACACGATCGCGTTCCGTGTAATACTTACGAAATTTTAAATGCATCGCACCGCAAGCTACTTCTCGCGTATTCGATTAGCATGTTTGTTGAACTGCGTAATTGTTCTTTTTAGGAACTTTTTCGACGATTCGTACCTCGGAAGTTTCACAATTCTGCGAGCTATTTAGGTTACACGTTTTGTGTTTTTTAATCGACTTTTTTTTTCTACCCGAAATTGACACCGGGAAGGCAATGAGTTATTGTCCTTCGGCTGCTATTTTTCTGCTTTTGTTACAAGTCCAGACTACTGGAAGAGATGGCGAGAGGTGGAAACAAAAAATAGACGTTGACCATGTCGTAGTCGTTTATTAACGTTCGCGTTAACGAACCAGTTCCTCGATAATTCATTTTACGTAGGTCGTAAATGTTACATATTCTGAGAATTGTAATTATTCGCCGATACCCTCCGCGAATATTTCAATTCCTTGTGATGAGTACTCGTGCCGGAGTGATTCGGTGGCGTGGGTGGTGTTTCTCACGACTGTATTAGCCGTAGCGTTAATACCAGGCGACAATGTATATTAAGCTCGCCGACGTATCCGTGAAGTCAAACACTCCCACTAAATTACTTTCAACGTGTTCCAAGTCATTATTGTGGGATGAGAGGAATGAAAAAAAAGCATCAAAACGGTCTTCCTCTTCAGCTACTGCGTGTCGATTTGTAATCCGAATTGAAAAGGTTTAACAATGGAACGGTGTTGAAAATCGCGTCGATTAACTTATCGAAAATATAATTCTAATTCGTGATTAGGATGTTTATTGCATGACGAATGCTACAGGTGAGATATGCCCGTCCGGGAGCTTTTATACAAGTCATTCGGTTGATGTGTTAATGAGAATGTGTATTTTAAGAACGAATGGAATACTCCGAGGACGTATGTCGTGCCCATGGTCAAATATTTGGCGAGTGAGTTCGTGAGAACCATTCGCCGAATCGGAGATTTTAGTTAATAAGCGTATTCGTACCGACTAAAAAATATATCGGAACTAATACGAGCCAGCGGCGTGGTCGGCTGAAGCGCTGCATTCTGGTCGCAAGGTACACGAATAATGTTCAACGGACTGTAGACAAATCAGAGAGCCGGATTGTTTACCATCAAAAGTAGAGTGAGCCGCTTGGTGTAAATTACTCGTAGTTACTAGTAAATTACCCGTAGATTACCAGTAAATTACCTATAGATTACCCGTAATTACTCGTAAATTACCTGTAGATTATTCGTAATTATCGGTAATTACTAGTAAATTACCTATAAATGACCCGTAATTACCAGTAATTATTAGTCAATTACCCGTAATTACTTACAAATTACCGGTAATTACTAGTAAATTACCTATAAGTGACCCGTAATTACCGGTAATTATTAGTAAATTACCTGTAATTACTTACAAATTACTCGTAATTACTAGTAAATTACCCGTAATTACTAGTAAATTACCCGTAATTACTAGTAAATTACCCGTAATTACTTATAAATTACCGGTAATTACTTATAAATTACCGGTAATTACTTGCAAATTAACCGTAATTACTAGTAAATTACCCATAGATTACTAGTAAAGTACCCGTAATTACCAGTAAGTTGTTTGTAATCTGTGGTGGTTTGAATTTCGGTGATTGTATGCATTACTCTTCAGTCTGTATCCGAATCCGAGTTAAATAGGCTTCATTGGACGTTGAGAAATTCACCTAAAACCAAAACCATAGCACTGTTATCGCTCAAACGGCACACCGGAAAGGTACCGGAAAAATCGTACGAGTTTGAATTTATGTACAGAATGTCCAATAAAAAAAAATTACCCGCTTGGAAACGCTACACGGTGCAACCTGGTTGGAAAATTAATTTCTCGCAAATAAATCACAAGTTGCGGCTAGATTTTAAATTAATTTTTCACGTATACAAGTACATGCTATCTGTGCGGAGCTAAACGCCAGCCGATGAATTATTTACTTTGCGGACAGGTTTTACGTGTGTAGCATCGATGTGTATATGTGGTAGCGTAATTAGACAAGGTAGTTATGCAGAAATGATGTGCTTCCAGTATCGTACACGCGAATGTTGGAAGCTGTCCGAGATACCGAATGATCGACGATGTCGAAGGTGAGCGATTATATCTGAAAAGGATGTGCTTATCGTATTCAACAGGAAGTTTATGTGGAATCAGACCGATGTAAAGTTTTACCTCTTATCGTGTTGAGATTGCTTTATCGAATGAGTTGTATGCGATGGAAGTAATTCGTTGATTGGTAAATTGCATTTGGTATAATGCCTTGTGAATTATGACGGTTGAGGTGCAAGTATACCTGCGTATAAATTAAATAATAAATTAATCTAGAATGTAATAAAGGAAAATAATTTCAAAAACCGAGAAACCACACGAATGCTGATATTAACCTTTGCAAACAATAACGTAATGATTTCCTCGGTAAAGCTGAAAACATTCGTTTGGATCTTTTAAATTACTCCTTTGAATGAAAACAGAATCAACTGAAGTCGACATTGCTCCATTTTTACTTTTCAACGGTGCTGCTGCCAAATCAGCAAAAATTCAGCACTCAGTGTATGGCATCGATGAAAGGATTACTTGTTGGATTATACTGTTGTTACGATAAATGACACGATTGCTTGAATAGACCGACTAAACGGAACCGTTTCAAAGTTTTAAAATGACTTAAACTGTCACGATTTATGAATTAAATAGGCTCAGATTCAAAAGTACCCTGTTTTATGGTCTCTATAAAGAGAAAAATTTCAAACAGTCAAAATACGATTATCCAAGTCGGTAATTATTTTTACGCGTCTAATTCATCTCGATCTCCGCTTTTTTTTTTAATGAGATCGATAATTGAGTATTCCAGTTCACGACCGGTAACAAAATCAATGAAGTAACGCAATTAGCATCGCGGTATGCACCATTGAGGTCAGAAATGGCGTTGTACGTGTTATCGATGATTAATTTCTGATTATTTGTCTATTGGGGCTGTCGAGCGAAGTGTCTGATATTTGGTGGTAATTGATGAAACTAACGAAGAGGTATCGATGAGACGTCGATCGGTGTAATCATACTCTTGGTTGCAAAATTTTCGAAATTTACTGGCAATGTTTGAATTAAAGTGCAATTTTTTAATTTCTGAGTCTTAGCGGTTTGTCATTGAACTTACGAGGAGGTACTGCCCATTGGCGCTCCGACAGATTCGTAATAACCCAAATTAAAAAAGGTGGTAATGAATTAAAAAGTCTCGACTAGAGAGGGAATACTCGAACCAAATTGTTCAACAAAAGAACTTGATACCGGAAGAAATGGAATTTCGATGGTGATTTTAGAACGGTTGAAAAAAAAATGAAGTTTTAATTTAGAACCCAATTTTTAAATTTTCAACTGAAACCGCAATCAACTTCAATGAGACATTTTCGCTGAAAATAATTTTCAATTTTGAAAAATTCTTCGGAAACGGAGAAATAAACAGTGAACACGTTTAGCTGGAAAGTTAATTTAGGGTATTTTTTGCAGCCGTTTCCCCCTCCTTTCCTTGAATCCAACTTTCGTTCATTTTGGAACCATCTGTTATTCAAGTTTGCTTGTTGAATGTTCGAGAATTTATGGCGTTAAATGAATAATTTCATATATTGTTGATTTTAATGGTTTTTTTCTATGTAAATTTAAAAACTACTTTATTTATTGTGGAATTGCTCAATGATAACGTGTTATCATGAGTGGCTCTTGGCTATGGCGCACAAACTCGAAAATCGTCACGGAAAAGCGTCACGAAAAGGAGTCACCCTGTTGCCATGGTACGTACTCATGGTCAAAAGTGACAATTTTGATATTTTCATGTCATCAGCCATGTTATGGGCTCATAGTAGCATGTAGTAATGACTTGTCTAATGACGTGATGCAACAGCAAGTCATTGTCATGTTGACGTGGCATTATTACACGAGATGTCTAATGACCTATTGGTGTCATGTGATTATATCACCATGACGTATCATGATGACGTGTCTAATGACATGAAATGATGACAAGTCGTTGTCATTGGAACGTGTCATGCTCATGAGTGACAATTTTGATATTTTATGACATTGTAACATGTCATAGATGACACGTCATTTTTATTGTGACAAATCATGATCATGAGTAATTTATAATCATGGTGACCTGTTAAGATTGACTTGTGATATCGAATCACTTGTTATGATGAACCTCATGCGTCATGGTCATCAGTAACGTATGCTCATGTCATAGTGATATGTATATCGGATGGCATTTCGTGATCACACGTCATTGTCATGGTGATATTTCTGAATCATGTTATGATGACAAGTCATGGTGACCTGAATAATGACATGTCATGTTGATATGCCGTTGTGTTATCATGATAACATGTATGTGACACAGTGTATATTCACGTTAAACGAAAAGTATAATTTTTCTGAGTCATGGTCCTGAGTGACATGTGATCTCACGTCATGGTGGCATGTTGTAATGACATGTGATGTCTAATGAAACGTCATGATGAACTTCATTGTAGCGAAGCGACATGGAAATGTTTACTGTGCTGCGGACTTGTACGCAAGCTAATTTTTTTGTCCCATTTTACCCCAGGAGAATTTATTTTCAGTTTTTATCACTTTTAATGGGGTAAAATAGGATAAAAAATTTGTAAAAATTGTCACACGATGTTGTATTTTGGGGATATCTAACAGCTATTGAATGTAATGAAGAAGCTGTGCTTTTAAAAAAAGTTTTTAAAAATAGTGAATTTTGATGAAAAGTATTGCTCGAATAAAAACAAGCGACCGAATTCTCGATCACTTAATTCTCTCTCCTTTTTCTCCGTTTTCAGCTGTTTCTCAAAATCTTCTATTCTGAATATGATACCGTCGTAGTTGGTCCTCCGTAGTTGATTCTGAAAATGAGGAGGAAAGGAAATGTCATTAGAATTTTGAATGAATTATCTCAATATCTAGTTTAATTAGTATTTTTGATATTTATGAGACTCTTGGTGGAGCATAATAAAATCAAGGTCGGGAACCTTTGCATAAATATTTGCATAATTTAACATGCTCATCAATCAATGCATCTTGATTCTAAATTCGAATTTTATCATTTTTCTGTAAAAATAACCTATTAACGAGGTAATTAATAAATATTACCACATAAGGGGTGGAGCATCGACAACCAAGAGTGGGAGTGAAGGGCGTATCCGCATTCGCATTTTCTCTCAAATCGACGCTTTTGTCGTTTACCCTTTATAACGAGTTTCATCTCAATCCAGACGCGCGTTTCCTCCCCGAAGTGAAAACTTAGCGCGAGCGATAGAACCACAGAAAAAATAATTTAAACGAGACGTTTCTCCGGAAATATTTATTATTTAGCTAGACTCGTGACAAAAATCTTGTTAGCGCGAGCGTTCGTCGTTCGTACCGCAAATAAACTATATAAAAACGGACTCGCGATAACGAGAAAACTCCCCAGAGTGGCGAAAAGGGCTCGTGAAAATTCTTACAAGTTGAAAATTCTTCGTCTTGTTTATCGTATAATTTTCAGTTTTCGCGACATTTACGTGATTATTTTACTTAATTCGAGGATATCGTGTAAATTCTTCGCGAAAAGGATAATTCCTTCAATTTACTAGAATAAATGAACTGCGGCGTTTTTGTTATAACACGCGACAAATGCGAAGGTTTATTACGAAACGCGCAGCGGGCGATTGTGCTCTTTTTTTTTGCTACAGATTTTATTTAATGTGGAAAATATTCGTTTGGCGGTTTTTATTTTACGCTGATTATCCGATTGTTTGATAGTTTTTAATTTTATTCGGTTCGTTATACGAGCTTATTTGCGGTGGTAATTTGGCGGGAATTTATTTAAATTGGCGAATATGAAGTCTTTGGGTTTTTGTTTTTGTCTTGGAGCCGGGGGAGGGGGGGGATTTCACGTAATCAAAGGGGTTAACTTGACGAAAGCGAGAAAACGCGAAGACGAACGTGACTTTGAGGGAATTTTTGCGTTAATTAGTCGAGTATACATTGGCGTTGCGAGACGCGTCTTTGTGTGCGTGTTTTTCACGTGTAAAAGAGACGCGCGAACCCGGTGGCGTGATAATATCGGCGAATAATTTTAATTACAGCGTTATATAGGTTGGAAATAGTAATTGATGGTATTTTGAGTGAGATAATGGGTTAGGTGGTGATATTTCAGTCGTTCGCCTGGCGGGATGCAGAATACGCGGTAGCTGTAATTATATCGCATGCGTCTTGGCGCTGGATGCCGCTGATTAATCGGAACGCATCTCCGTTGATATTTATCACGCGAATATTTTAACGACAAAAAAATATGATAATATTTTACTACGAGCGTCGGATACACGTAATTAATCTGCAATGCTAGATTAATTAAACGATTTTGAGTTATGTGGGAAGTACGCGTTTTCAATTTGTATACAAAGGTGTATGTCGAAAGTGACACACGTTTGAGGTGATTAAACGCGCACAACCTTGAAAAATTAACGTTAATATTTCAATAAAATTCGTGTATACAATGTACATCTACATATAACACCGAATACGAAATTCAGCCGCAGTTACCACCCGGTGTTTTATTTAATTGTTTTTTTTTTCTCGATAAAACGTGCTAGTATTTTGAATTGTGCATGGAAACGCAACCGTATTGAGAGATGGGCGGATTTTTTCATAAAGAAGCCACCAAGTTTGGCCTTTAATTGATTTTCTAAACTGGTAACTGCCACATCACGCTGTTAAAATTATAATACCAGTTGAATTACTTATGAATTTTTTTCATCGAACTACTCGATTTTTTCACTTTTTTAATATTCATAAAAAATATTAATCATAGAAAAACAAGAAGCCCACGTTTGGCGGAAAATCCACCAAGGAAGGTTTTAAAACGCGTTGAATGAAAATATAAATCAGCGTGTGTTAAATACTCGCTCCTTCGATTATTGTAATTTTCAAGCGCGAAAGTGAAAAAAAAATTTTACCGGTGCCTACGGCAGCGTGGATGGTGTGGAAATTAAATACAACGCTGAATACGTAATAGTGGCAGAAAATACGACTAAAGAGTGAATTTTTATGTAGTCGATGATTTCTTAATTACCTGGCTCGGTGAATTTGAACCTGCGAGCGAGTAGAATTTCAAATATGCGCCGGGATTCATTTTGTTTTCGAGTTCATTGCGCTGATGTGTTGAAAAATACAATTGTCGGGTTGATAATAATTAATGTAAGAAATTCCGCGAGAAAGGGGAGGATGTGTGGATTGAGGTGAAATTGGGATTTTCGGAGAAGAGCCAAGTTCCATTTTTCATTTTTTGGTAAATTTTTGAAAATCCCAAAGTCGTTGTTTTCAACAAAAAATATTTTTTTGATACCAAAAATTGTTGTACGTGAATTGAATGGAAAATATAAAAATGTATAAATCAGTAAAAATTCACTTTAATAGACGATGAAAAAATTGAAAAATTCCAAAAAATAAAAAAATGAAATTTTACGAAGATTAAAAACAGAATAAAAATGAAAAATAAAGTAAAAAATGACCAAAAAATTGAATAAAGTAATAATTTTTTATAAAGGTTACAAATCAACATTATGTACAAATTTTTTATAAATTTTTCAACGCGATGACGAAACAACACTTATGTTGTCCATTTTCTCACAAAGTTATAATAACTGAAAATTATTCGGAAAATTCAAAAGTTATCAAATACTTATTAAATTTCCCGCGATGATGAAACGAACCACCCCCCCTCAAAAAATCTTTTTCTTTACGACGAAACAGGTGGTTCTCGAAATTTCGATATGTTGTGGATCATCATAAGAGGTCTGCACATGAAAATTATCACCCCCCACGGCCGGTTTTAAGG
>QBDW01002876.1:0-18051 GCA_003261595.1 Maconellicoccus hirsutus | reverse complement strand
GGCTTAGATTCCGAGCTACGTGCGATTGAAAAAGGAGCATTTTTCGTGGATTTTTGACAAAATTCGCGTAAATTTAGTTTTTTACATGTAACCATGGGAAAAAATGGTTTTTCGTGAAAATGTATAATAACTGAAATGAAAGATGACCAAATTCTCTACAAATTCCGTTATAAAGAAGTTAGATTGCTTTCTTAGTTTCCGAGCTGTGACGTCGCAAAGAAGGGGGGTTTTAATTATTTTTTAGCCTAGTTTTGTAGATATAGTATTTTTAGAGGATTTAGTAGGCATCAACCTCGAACTAAGCTATTTTTTTTTTCAAAGAATCATTTTTTGCTACACTGGAGTCGAAAAACTGTACCCTACACAATAAGGCTAAAAAGTCATCTATTCACAAAAAATGCTCCTTTTTCAATCGCACGTAGCTCGGAATCTAAGCCAGTTACATCAACTCATAATATATGCATTTTGTAGAGAATTTAGTGGGTTTCAATTTTGAACTGAACTATTTTTTCGATAAAACCTGTTTTCACTAAGATATAAGCGACGAACCGGTTTCAGGGGGCTTAGATCCACAAAAAAGGGAACTTGCAAACATGACTTTTGTTCCGGAGTGAAGTATGTTGTAAAAGGTATCGAATACTATGTATATACCAAAATTCAGCTTATTATCTCGTTTTGCAAGCTCAAATGCCAGATTGACTGGACTAAAGGTAGATGTAGTGATTACACGGGTATTTCGTTCTTTGACTTAACACATCGGTGGTGTAATTTTTTATCCATTATAAATACCAAGATGAAATATTTCACCAAGATTCTAGTAAAAGAAAAAAATAAATAAAAAGAAGAATGATTCATTTAATCGTGAAATAATGTAAACAATCAACTTAGGCATTAAAAAAAGTATACGAATACACCTTTTCCCAACTTTTTTTTTGTAGTACTTTAAAACCCTGGCAGCAAAAAATGAAAGCCTTATAATTCCGGCTATTGTGGTACTAATTAAACAATTAAATTCCTGTTTACGTTACTTTTCATCAACGAGCTAATACTATAGGGGAAAATCGCCGCTTTTACAATTCCCTTTTGACGTAGCAGAAAAACAAAACAGCAGAGGAATTTCCTTTTGAGCTGAAAAAAAAGTTTTCTTTTGTTTAGAAAAACGATGGTTAGTTCGGTTTGCAACAAGGGCTTCTTTTTGTGCTATTCTTTGTAAATACGTGTTTTTTTTTTGACGACGACACAACGATGTAACATTTTTTAAATTATATGAATTCTAATCGTGATTTTCCACCAACATCACGAACGCGAAAAAATTTCAAAAAGAAACGGATTTTTCAGAATTAATAAATTTGAGGATTAACACAGAGTCAAATGACCCTACTTTAAGATTCAATTCTCAATACCATCGTGAGCTAGTTATTTGGAAAAATTCGGTCAATTATGCTCGTCAATTTTGCTAAAACGACGAACCGCGCCGAAGTTGTCAAGTTGAAAAAGTCAAATAAAATAGCATAAATAAACCAATAAAGACTGAAAAACTGGAAATTTTCATTTAACCGTGGCAGAATTCTAGCTGAAAATTCTCACTACAAATTCAAAACGAAGTGCTAAAATAAACAGGGAAATATAATTTTTAGTCAAGACTGTACTGGTGCATGTTGAACGAAGTGAAAAGGAAAATAGCGCGGTTTATCTAATTTCCAAGCCATAGTTTCAGTGCACCCTTCCAGTTAATCTTTAGCCTTTCACTCATTTACCCTCAGCGTTAACACTACCACAAAATCGTCCGTTTCTTTCTCTATGCAAGCGTTAGTAACGAGCCCAACGCAAAATGCCCTTTCACAGATTTAAGTTCATTAGCTGGTTTTCAGGAATTTTCCTTTTATTAAGTACATTTCAGCAGTGAAGAAAAGGAATTAAAAGTAACGCCGGTGGCTGTCATTTCGCAATCCCATAACGCAGTTATCGCCAATGGTCGAACTTGAAAATACTTTCCAGTCTTTAATTTCATTTGAAAGTAGTGTGAAAACTTTTTACGTGTTTTCCTCGTAAAAATACCACTAATTGAGAATATTATATCCCTTTTTTTGTTTAACCAAAGTTTTGTTGCCTCTTTTTTCCCAAATAGGTAACTGGTCGTTACCTGCTAAGTTATATGAGTTATATTTTGTACCAGAGCAACACCGGTTGTAGGGAATATGATCGCAATAGTTCAAGTATTATTTTATTTTCAAAATTGATTTCCATTTTCTCTTTCTTATATTATAGAGCATAAATTAGGAACAAACTATGCAGTTATAATTTAAAAACAAGCTACACCGTTTCATTTCATCTAATTAACCCGTGGCCTGCATACTTTGGTTCCAAGGTGCTGCCCTCAACACATGTGACAAATGTCACACCTTTTTTTATTTTTTGAAGTAATGATTTTATGGTGCTCCTTTGTTTATGTATCGATACAACTAAAATTTATGAGTACTCGGGATCATTTTAAAACACATTACATTCGAGAATTGCATAATTTACCCCTTATTTTTGCTAAATAAATGTCTAATATCTAAAAATATACTGTAGAATATTTCAAACTGAAATACTTTGAGAACCGTAGCTCGAATTTTCTAATTAAAATATTTTAATAATTTATTTTATAGTGATATGTAAAAATTAATTAATTTTTTTATAGTGTTTTATCTATTTAAAAACAAATTCCCCTTAAAAAATTATTACTGCCAAAAATTAATTATTTTAATAAATTTATTTAATAATTTAGTTTCTTTTTTTTTAATAAAAGAGTATCTAATTCTATTTATATAAATTTAACAAATAATAAATTAATTTGTTTAAAATTTTACCTTAAATAAAAAAAACTAATCATCATAACGGAAAAGAAAATTTCACGCTCTACAATTTTGATAATGATCAATTTTTCTCTAAAATGTTTATCTTTCGAGATAAAATGAAAAAAAATGTAACGCTAAAAGTTCATAAGCAAAACTTTGAAAATGTTTGCCCCTTCAAAAACCAGTATGCAGTATGCTCGACAAGCAAGAAGGGAGGTTTTGCAATAGAAAACAAGTACAGGTTGCGTCTACCTAAAGCGCAACGCAACGAAAGTAAACCAGTGGTCAAGACGGGACTATGGCTGTAGTGCGTTGCATAACCAACTTTCGCAGGAAAAAGAATTAAAATCCTTTTAACCGCTTGGGAAAATTGTAATTACTGATTATCACTCAATCGGACATATAAATATACTTTTAAAAATATTATATCAAAAAATTACTCAAAGGACCCTTTTTTTAGGTTTTAAGATCCTACAACTTCAGTTGTTGATCAAATGGGAAAATTTTTTGATATGATCCTAAAACAAGTCACAGGGATTTTAGTGCCTTTTCAGCAACAAAAATTAAAAATAGGCCTACCAAAAACTTATCTAATTTTGAACATTTTTATTTTTTAATCTTTGACCTAATTAAGATAGAAAGATGAGGTTTGCTGCATTGGAAAGAGCAAACTTTTTCCTCCTAGAAACACCTATTAAAGTTATGATGTCCTATGAGAAGAAATTTTTGAATATTTCAATAAAAATGATAACAATTTCTCAACTTGAAACGCGTTTTTTTCTTTACTTCGTCATTTACTCGATTGAATATTGACCTCGAACAAAAATCATCCACACTACGATAATGCACATGAAATTTCCTTTCTCCCAGAACAAACCGCATATTTCTGTCTATTTTAGTAATCGAGGTATAATTATTTAAAATCGTTGAACGTAATTGGAAAAAAAGCTTTTTTGAAAGAGTAAACCAATGCTCCTGTGATCCGGAGGTTAGACAAACATGCATACATAGACTCAGCTTGGGTTGCATAGCTACTGGATGGAAGGCCCTACTTCTACCCCAGAACACCCTGTATATACTTGTATGTCCGATAGAGCGATATCCCACAATTTTAATTATCCTGGACAGTCACAGGGATTTTAGTACTTGTTCCTGCAAAAATTGGTTATGCAACCCACTATACCCGTAGTCCCATCTTAGACATGATTCAAACGCAAGAAGTAAGCAACTAGGTGAAAACATATGACATTTACTCGACAGTCAAAATATCGGGGTGTAAGAATGATTATACCATCGAGAGTAATCTTCGTGTAGGCAGTTTTCAAGATGAATGTATTATGCGAATAGGTGTATGCTGCTCGTGAAAAGACCCTCTTTATAGTCTCTAGTGAGAAAAACGATGATTCTTCTTGAATTGCTTGTAGAAGAATGAAGAATTAGACGAGGCAACTTATAAAGTATTCCATTTAAATGTTGAATTTTTAATTTTTTTCTCAAATATGACATCAAGATTAGAATTTCCAATTGTGTAGTCAAACCAATAAACCCATATTCACCTTTATAAAAAATACTTTAATTATAATCATCCAACCACCGCCACATAATAAATCTAAAAAAGCGAACTTATTTCGCATCATTAAAAATCCACTAGAATTTTTACACTTTGATATCTAAAATGCGTGTTATAAAACGCTGCTCGACTTCCAAGACGCTGATATTTCTGGCAATTATAAGGGGAAAGAAATTAAGCATGAAATACCTTATAATATTTATTTGGTACGTTAATTAGAGGCTTGAAAAGCGTTAGTCAGTATGTCTATCAAACGTAACTCCGTTTAAAAGGAACGCTTTCGCAAGAAACGAACTTAAGGGGGTTCGTTTTGCGTTAGTGTGTGACTAATGTCAAGAAAGGGTTTTACATGATTGCAAGAATTAGGTGGATTTTGTGGAAAGAAGCAAGGTTATGTTAAATGAACAACGACAAATAAAAGTTTTCTATGTAATAAATCTTTTTTTTTTATTTTCACCATTTTGATCTTCCAATAGTTTTGATTTCTAAATTTGGAAATATAAAAATAGTAAAATGAACTTAATTGAGAAGCGACAAGCTGACAAAGCACAACGGAGATTTTACCCGTTGCGAGTAATTGCTCGCTCTTATACTGCCAAATCAATTTTATTAACTTATTACAATAGAGTAGCATGTATTATTACACACCAAAAGACTAAGGTGACGTGAGCTAATATTCTAAAAACACGCAATTTACGTTCCAAGCAGTACTATCGTAATTGTTTGCGTGATACCATAGATACAAAGGATAATAGCTCGAATGAATATTCTTCCTTAATATTCAAGAAACCACCGACTAATTAGGTATATATTTGGATATGAAAAATAAAAGGTTTACTTTGAGTATGCACTTGATACAAAAATCTCAGCATTTGTTCACACGTTCGCTCATGTATATTTGCATTGGAATTATGCAAAATCGTACCTACGTAAAATATCGAAGATGAAATTGAAATTTAATTGAAAATGAAAATTATGAAACATCCTCGGGAATTTTTCCAAGTTTGAAATCCAGCCATACTAATTAACATGATAGCAGCACCGGAACCAACTCCGATAAAAAAATATAAGACAGCCGAGCTTTCATTTTCATTTTGTTGCATCGTTAAAGAGGGTTTCCGTTACAATTAATTAATCATGAAAGGTACTATTTTTTTCTCGAAAATTATGGAAAACGGAAAAATAAAAACTTGGCATACCAAAAGGGGTTGCATTTTTTCCCTACTATAATTAATGTAGACGTAGACATCGAAATGATTTTAAAATAAGAGAGCGTACGTTGGGCAATCTGAGATTATGAGCAATACGAAAGCGTCACGCTTTCATTAAGGTGTCGTCACGTGCCACCATATCCAACCATACGTTTATTTGTCCACGCGGTAATACTTTTTAGCCGAGTTTTTTTCCCTCATGAATCCTCTCGAAATGAAAAATGAGAAATTATTTTTCACCAAACCGTAAATGGATCGTATTCGTGAAATAAAAAATAGCAATTTTTATTCTCACTGACAGCGCCAATAGAATTACTGGCAGAAGTGACAATTTGCATATGAGCATGTTGTATTGCATATTGCATCGTACGCCGTGTATCATACGTCCGCAAATTAAAAATCAACTGAAAAATTTTAATTTTTACAGAAGTCGAAATGAAACTCCGATTATTAAAAATAGAAAATGGAAAGTTGAAGGGACAAAGATGAAAAAAAAAATCAGATTCAAGTTTTACAAAAATCACAAGATGCAATATTTTGATCAAAAGATAAGACGGGACTACGAGTATGGTGAGTTGTATAATAAATTTTTGCAGGAAAAAGCACTAAAATCCCTGTGACTGTCCAGGATAATTAAAATTGTGGGATATCGCTCTATCGGACATACAAGTATATACAGGGTGTTCTGGGGTAGAAGTAGGGCCTTCCATCCAGTAGCTATGCAACCCAAGCTGAGTCTATGTATGCA
This sequence comes from Maconellicoccus hirsutus, assembly GCA_003261595.1. Classification (NCBI taxonomy): domain Eukaryota; kingdom Metazoa; phylum Arthropoda; class Insecta; order Hemiptera; family Pseudococcidae; genus Maconellicoccus; species Maconellicoccus hirsutus. Next base: position 11,682 of record QBDW01002876.1, on the reverse strand, counting down.
TGTTTGTCTACCCTCCGGATCACAGGAGCATTGGTTTACTCTTTCGAAAAAGCTTTTTTTCCAATTTCGTTCAACGATTTTAAATAATTATACCTCGATTACTAAAATAGACAGAAATATGCGGTTTGTTCTGGAAGACGGAGAATTCTATCTAGATTATTTTATATTCAAGCGTGTAAATGACGAAGTAAAGAAAAAAACGCGTTTCAAGTTGAGAAATTTTTATCATTTTTATTGAAATATTCAAAAATTTCTCCTCATAGCACATAAGTTTAACCCTGGAATGCCAATGGCGATAATAGGTGTTTTTAGGAGGAAAAAGTTTGCTCTTTCCAATGCAGCAAACCTCATCTTTCTATCTTAATTAGGTCAAAAATTAAAAAATAAAAATTTTTCAAAATTATGTAAATTTTTAGTATTTTCAGTTTTTGAATGACCATAATTTTTAAACTATGCGAGATAAAGAGATGATGTTTGCGGCATTGTCAGGACGGTCTTTCCCCCTCCAGAAACACTCATCAAAATGATTGGTCATGAGAATATAATTTTTTTAGATTCACGAATTATTGAAAAACTTTACTCATAACTGCCCCTGTGGTCCGGAGGTTGGGCAAACATGCATACATAGACTCAGGTTATGTTGCACAGTTCGCAGATGGAAGGCCTTACTTCTACCCTGGAACACCCTGTATTTTAGGACATCATATCAAAAAATTGTCCCATTTGATCAACAACCGAAGTTCTAGGGTCATAGAAACTTCAAAAAAAGATACTGTAACTTCAATATTTCATAAAATTGAGCAATTTTTTGATATAACTTATTTGTCCAATAGAGCGATAATCTGCTACTACTATCTCCCCAAGCAGTTACAGGATTTTTAGGAATTTTTCCTACAAAAATTGGTTACGCAACCCACTACACCGGCAGTCTCGTCTTAAACGAAAATGATGAATTGATGAGCCACACGATAAAACAATACTTCATAATAATGCGATCATCAAATACCTATCTCATTAACCTACTACATCGTCACAAAACAAATTACATTTATCATCTAAATACCTCCTATATGAGGACATATGAGCCATGTTTTCTCGAATGAATCACCTTAATTACCGAATCGCTCAGATGACAAAAAATTAATCAAAGTAGGCCTCTCCACAGAGCAGTAAAAATTGCATTACGCCACATAAAACAACACTACGAATTTCCGACGCGGTGAAACGATCCTTTGTCGAAGTTAAATTTCGTGTTATCAAGGGTTGATAGAAAGAACAACAGACAAGTTACCCTTATTTTTATTTTACTAAAAAACAAAGGCGCCGCCGGAAAATACATTTTTAAGTTATGATAGGGTTGAAACAAACAGATATCAGTGTGGTGAATTACGACTGAGGAAAAACTCGCAAAAAATTAACGCTTTAATTACTATTTCTAGCCAAATTGGAATGTTACTCGGTACTGTAAAGAATACTTTTTATACCATTTATGGCATCTTCGTTTTATTTTTTCTGATTTAATTTCGTTACCCCATTTTTTTACGATAAATTATCGCTTCGCAGTAAAAAGTATTAATTAAAAAGAAAATCTTTTTTTTTTTGAAAAATCATTTATGCGCATCGTATTTTTCAATTTGTACTATTAAATAAACCTTTGACGGCGTTTCTATTCATATACGCTACGGACGAATAACAAAAGGCATCAAGTCTACGAGTGCTTTTAATTTTAGTAATTTTCAATGTTTTTATTTTAATATCAGACAGCAAATGAAATATTTAGTGACAGTTACAAAAAAGCTCTTCGGGAGACATTTGCACGAGAATGTTTTATACACTTGTTTCATGCTTTTCGAATAATTATAAAATTACTTTTTCAATTTTTTAAATTAAGTTGCCTTTTTTATTTTCTTGAACAGGAAATTAGTCGTCTTCTGTTGAAGAAACGAAATACACGATATCACATCAACAACGTAGACGTTTGTGAAAAACGAGCTGGAAGGTGGGTTAAGACGGGACTATGGTTATAGTGGGTTGCATAACCAATCTTAGCAGGAAAATGCACTAAAATCCTCTGTAACTGTTCGGGAAAATCGTAATCGCTGATTTTCGCTCTATTGCACAAATAAATACACATTTATGAATATTACTTGAAAAAAATTGCTCAATTTTATGAAAAATTGAACTTACAGAACCTTATTTTGAAGTTTCTATGACCCTGCAACTTCGGTTGTTGATCAAATGGTACAATTTTTTGATATGATATCCTAAAACATACACTTGCTTGTCTGATACAGCGATATCCCATAATTTTAATTATCCTGGGCAGTCACAGGGATTTTAGTGCTTTTTCCCGCAAAAATTGGTTATGCAATCCACTATACCCGTAGTCCCGTCTTGTTTAATAAGTTACGTTAAATGACAATAATTACTTAAAATTGGCCAAATTTCATCCACGCATTTTACTGCGAGAAAAATGAATCGATAAGAACATATTCCTTTCGGTTGGATGGGAATATAATTCGAGGAAATTATGCATATATATAATGTACCTAAACCTATACAACGATATAACTACAAGATTGTGCAGTTTTAACATCATAATCTCTGGAGTATTTTTGAACACTATAATGTTAATGCAATTATCTATTCAGGAAGGTGAAGCCACAATTATACGACATAAGAACGAACTACCTGCAGGAGTTTAATCGTCTTTCAAGACCTATTATTCATTTCACGAAAACTTACAAACCATCTCAAACTATTCATGTGTTGCGTCGCTGTAAATACGCACGATATTTTTTCATTTTTCCAGATTTTCCGGCGCCTAAGTTGCGCCACTATTGCGAATTTCTATAGAAATTATGCCAACTTATGTAGCAAAGAATTAAAAAATTCCTCGTTGGAATTTTTCCTAACGGCTCGTTCTTTTTGAAAATTTATATTTAAAAAACAGGAAAAAGAATTAGTCCGTTGAGGTAGTTAAAAATGGTATAAACTTGTTATAAATAAAAGAGATGAAGATTTACAAGGTGTGATAATGTCTTTAAGTGAAGCTACGCGGAAAGAAGAAAGAAATGAAAAAAAAAAGACACATACAAAAAAAACAAAACCTTTGCCGTTGTAGTTTATGTGCGTCTACATAGCAAAAGTACTTTAATCTCGACGTTTTAGGAGTAATTCTTGGCTGTTTCACCCTTGTGGCTATAAATTCAACGACCCCATGACTTCTAACGCCTACGGAAATGAGGGACGGACCAGGGAAAACAGAATAAAATCTCAAGATAAAACGACAAAAACTGCTTACCCCTTATGTAAATATGGGATACCTTTCTGTAATGAAGTCATCCTTGATATTGTTAGCAAACACTTCAGATTACCTGTCCTTTTGTCAATTGTAGCCTTATTCTTTATTCTTATTTGCTCCTCTAACGTGACATAATACGTATATTTTTTTCACGAGAAAAATTTGCTACAGGCTACAGTGAAGTTTTAAAGTCAGTGGCAGGTTGTGCAGAAGATTATGAAATATTATGGAAACTAGGAAGGTTTGTCTACATATAGTTAGCTAGGTGTGATTATAAGACCATTGTTAGGTAATTAAAGACGCACAACGGAGATCGAGCCAATTAGGTAGGTACAATCGCATACATATCTACAATTAAAAATATTAGTTCATTCAAAAAGACATTGTTTTATACGTAGAATGGTACAATGTACATGAAACGAATTTATCAATACGTCTTCCATCTTCATGAAATCAACGCAACTGGTAAATTTACTATATCAACTATTCAACTCGAATTCTTCAAACCCAGTAAGGGCAACAATGCTTTCGAAAAACACATAAGTTTATACAGCAAAAAAAGTAAATTCTGTTCGGTTTATCGAAAAAGAACTGTATAATAAATCCTTCATACCTGAAATGTCTGATACAAGTTTCTACTCGGTGCATTTTCTACATGGTATCAGAAAATCTCGATTAAATTGTGTTTGTACCACTTGCGGACCTAGCATTCTCTACAGCACGGTAATCTCATACTACTTTGGGTTTATAAATCAAACAGGCAATATCTTAACCGGAGTTTTTGTATAAGGGTTTTCGAGTAATAAATCAAGCGCCAAAAGAAGCTGCCGATTTTCTAAGGTCACATTCTGCTTAACCAACTATTTCATAGTTTCTTTACGTCGGCGTCGAATGTCATTTTTTTAAATTTGTTTTTTTCTTTTCCAAAAGAATTATCAAAAATTTGATACATTACGTACACCAAAAATTGCTGGAATTATCTCAAAGCAAAAGATCTAAAAACACGAAAATGTCATATTTTAAAATTATCAAGAAGGGCAAAATATTAAGATATTTCGAGATTTATACAATTTCAGTAATTATTTTTAAATAATAAATAAAATTAAAATAGCTACTTTATAAGTAATTGCTCATTTTCAAAGAGAACTCAATATCATGCTCCAGTTAAATTTCAAAACACGACGAAAAATTCCCAGTCATCTTTCGAATTCAACGCAATAAAGACATATATCACCTAAAAAGCGCATATTTTTCGTTACCGCTTTTTTAACGCTTTGAAAATTATAAAAACAACGCAATTTGTTCACTTTTTCAATCACACTTCGTTATTTTATTTCGTTCTAAGCGATAACTAATATCCGTACTCGACTTAACGATTAAACGCATATGTTACACGACTGAAGAATATTTGATTAATACATAAATGGCTCCTAGCAGGGGACATTAAAGATACGAAGAAAATAAGAAAACGGCGAAACGTTCCACAACACTGTAGACGGGCGCGATATGGAGGAAAAGCGGTTAAAAATAGAATTGGTGGAAAGGGAGGAAGAAAGTTCTTAAACCAGGAAAAGCAGTTCCCATTAATAAAGTTTATGGCTTTTTTACAGAAGTAAAAAATCTTCTTTAAATTTTCAGAAATTTCCTGTTTCTTTTGTTCGTAACTTAGGGGGTATATTTCGCAGCCCTATTTCAAATCAAGTCAACAGCGCGGAGTACATTTTTACGTAAGGCGTAAAGGAATTTCAAAAAGATACATAGGCTAATTTGCAATGATTTACAGTGAGAAATATATTAACTTTAGTGACCCGTTCACTTATGCAATGAACGATGCACTATAAAACCTCATGTAGTTGTACCAAATGTATAGAAGCAAATGAAATCCTTGATGTAATCTAATAAATCACGTGTTTAATTTATCGAAAAAGAACCACAGAACAGAATGACGATGTTCATGCGTTGTTTCAGCTAAGGATGCTTTTTTAACTCAAAAAAACTAATAAGTAGTGTAGATAATCCAAAAAGTGTAATGGAAATACACGAAAGTATTGATACTTACTTAATGGATTGCGCATCAAGTTTTTCTTGATTGATAATATTACAATATTTGCTGAATTTTTCCTGTGAAAGATAAAAAAATAAAGAATTAATGATTTTCGAGGGAAGTGAAAAGATAACAACTTATTTACCTTAGGTGGTCCATCTATTTTACTTTTTTTCCCCTTCAAAAATTAGATACACTTGTACAATTGCCCATAAGCATAAGACAGAACTATGGGTATAGTGGATTGCATAACCAACTTTCGCAGGAAAAGCACTAAAATTCCTTTAATCGCCAAGGAAAATTAATATAGTGAAATATCACTCTAACAAACGGAACAAGTGTATTATTTTAAGATATTACTCGAAATTTGACCCCTTAAATTTCAAACTTACATATCAAAGCCGTTGAGCTGATAAGGGTAAAACTTCTCAGCAAGTAAGAGTGAAAAGAGTAATTACAACACTTCTATATGACACCAAAATATTAAAAAAAAAACACACTTATACCTAATTCGTTGGGACATGATTAATGGACTTCTGGAAGGGTTACAATATGACGCGCCCGCTTAGGTAACGGGGAAAGAAAGCAACAAGGAACCCTGGGTAGGCTGATGTGACCGACGACTGCGCTTAATTACCTATTTCCGAGCAAACAAAAATTCGAATTCACTAATTCGTAATTTTTTGAGAAAAAAAAGGAAATTTAGAAATACTATTAAGTGTGGGAGTACACGGGTATAGCGGGTTGCATAACCAATTTTTGCAAGAAAAAGTACAAAAATCCTTGTTAGTCCAGTCAATCTACCATTTGAGCTTGCAAAATGAGAAGATAAGCTGAATTGTGGTATATACCTAGTATTCGATACCCTTTACAACATACTTCACTCCGGAACAAAAGTCATGTTTGCAAGTTCCCTTTTTTGCGGATCTAAGCCCCCCTAAAATTGGTTCTTCGCTTATATCTTAGTGAAAACTGGTTTTATCGAAAAAATAGTTCAGTTCAAAATTGAAACCCACTAAATTCTCTACAAAATGCATATATTAAGAGTTGATGTAACTGGCTTAGATTCCGAGCTACGTGCGATTGAAAAAGGAGCATTTTTCGTGAATATATGACTTTTTAGCCTAATTGTGTAGGGTACAGTTTTTCGGCTCCAGTGTAGCAAAAAATGACTCTATGAAAAAAAATAGCTTAGTTCGAGGTTGATGCCTTCTAAATCCTCTACAAATACTGTATCTACAAAACTAGGCTAAAAAATAATCAAAACCCCCCTTCTATGTGACGTCACAGCTCGGAAACTAAGAAAGCAATCTAACTTCTTTATAACGGAATTTGTAGAGAATTTGGTCATTTTTCATTTCAGTTATTATACATTTTCACGAAAAACCATTTTTTCCCATGGTTACAAGTAAAAAACTAAATTTATGCGAATTTTGTCAAAAATCCACGAAAAATGCTCCTTTTTCAATCGCATGTAGCTCGGAATCTAAGCCACTTACATCAACTCTTAATATATTCATTTTGTAGAGAATCTAATGGGTTTTAATTTTGAACTGAACCATTTTTTTGATAAAACCAGTTTTCACTAAGATATAAGCGACGAACCGGTTTCAGGGGGCTTAGATCCACAAAAAAAGGAACTTGCATACATGACTTTAGTTCCGGAGTAAAGTATGTTGTAAAGGGTATCGAATGCTAGGTATATACTAAAATTCAGCTTATCATCTCGTTTTGCAAGCTCGAGGCCATTTTCGGGCTAGATTGCCTGGACTATGTAACTATTCAGGATAATTAAAATTGTGGAATATCACTCTATCGAACAAACAGGTGTATGTTTTAGGATATCCTATCAAAAAATTGTCCCACTTGATCAACAACTGAACCTTTAGGATCTTGGAAACTTCTGAATATAAGGTCCTGAAACTTGAATTTTTTATAAATTTGAGTAATTTTTCGATATAACATTTTCAAACGTGTACTTATTCGTCCGATAGAGTGATAATTAGCAATTATAATTTCCCCGAGCGGTTACAGAAATTTTAGAGCTTTTTCCTGCAAAAATTGGTTATGCAACCCGCTATACCCGTAGCACAGTCTTTCTATATTTTTGAAGAATCATTCGCTAAAATTTCAAAAAAATTTAACGAATAAGAAACAAATATCAAATTCGATATAATAATTTTTATAAGAGCGATTACGGTAGCATAAACGATTATATAAGAACGTTTCGCACGAAGGTAGTGAAATTTAAACACTACAGCCAATTTGTTACATCAGCATGCTTAATAGTTCTACGAACACCGTGTCAGCTGGGAAATTTATGTTTCGCTCAGTAAACGTTGACTGGTGTTGCTGTTTTACACATTGACAATCGCATCGAATAAGTGAATACCGAACTCCAGTTTACTTCATCGGCTTCGTGATGGATTGGTTTAGCTTAACCACAATACATCATTTTCGGACGTTCTCCAGAGAGCAATACGTCTTTTGCTAGCGTATTATTACTCAACGATAACCATCAAAAATAACAATCCCGAATTTTTCCACACCATTATCGTCAAAAGGTCACCTTTCTTAATATAGACGAATTCGCGACAGTGACAAAATTGCACTCAAAACTATAACATTTTGGACTGTCAAACGTATCTGAATTTTCATTGGCGATGATTTTAAACCGAAGCAGAAGTTGGTAAAATGTCGGAAATACCAAAATAACCAAGTTTTTCTACAAGAAAAATTAAATCGGATTACTGTCAACGGAATCAGAAATTCATGCAACAATAAATAACATATTTTTCGTATTATAAAAGAATATAATGCCATGATTCCCCAACTTTTTTCAAAAGACTTGACGAACAAGTGCATGAAAACTTGCTTTTATTCTTTCATTGCTTTATTCGAATACTTTTACATAAATATGGAATACGAATACATACCTATCACCTATACATACATCTACACGAAACATTAGCAAAGGCGTTCCACTCAAGGCTTTTCGTGAATTTGTTTCTTTCGTGAAATATGAAGAAAAAAAATAGCAAAGCCAACAAAAAACGCGACGAGATTCGTAGGCAGGTACTTGTCATTTAATAATCATTTATTTGGGATCATACAAAAGGGTAAACTTTTCAAGAACCTAACGATATTTTAAGTTTTGAAAATAACGCAGGAATTTTGTTAATGTTTAACCGAAAGATTTAGAATTTCAATTTCCTGTTCGGTACGTATGCAAAGTTTGGTGTCAGATTGTTAAGCGACAGGCGATGATTGATAGTTTTATTGACGATCCGTTGCAGACTTCTACCACTCTGAATCACTCCTGCATCTTTTCTTTCGTAATTTTCGAGCCGAAAATTTTCATGCATTGCGAGAAAAATCTTTCGCCTTAATTACACGAGTGTACACGTAAACCGCAATTTTCACCTACGATTTTGGCGAAAATCTATCCAATGCAAAAGTAAAAGTGGCTCGGTTGGTTGTGTTTGTTTGACAGGTCTATTATTATAAGCGAAATCGAATCAGAGTATATGCCGACTGAAGGAATAATTTCGGCATAAGTAGTATCAACAGGGGAGACAAACGAAGGGAATCGGAATAAATTAGCGGTTAAGACTGCGAATAAGGGTCTCTAAACCCTTACCGAAAATCGCTTCAGCGTCTCTTTCTTCGTATTTCTAATTTCGTCGTCATAACCGAATCAAGGATATATAAAATTTTGAATATGAATGGGAAATTTTGCATTTGTAATAAAGGAGAGAGCAGTTTGTTCGCATTATGACTTAGAAAACATATGCGCCCTCTGAAGTTTTTCGCGAAAACATTTCCTTATCGAAGATCTCTCAACAGATGAGCGGAATAACGCTGGTTTGGAAAATATTTCAAAAAATCACCTTTCATAGTAATATTTTTTTCAATCAGCGTGATTCATTTTAAACAACGAAAAAACGTGCTTTTGGTATGACTAAGGGAAATAGTCATTTTCAAGCACAAAACTAAGAACCACTAACGAATACCCCGCGATATTCGAGGAATATTCTACATTCATAATCAATCTGAAGCCTGAAGCAGTCGCAAAATAATGCCAACGTACGTGCGTGACATTTGTAATAGAATAATTACCCTTAATTTTCTGTTAATTCGAGACGTTTTCTAATATAAATTACCGAACGTAATTATTATTCAAGCCAGCGACGTAATTACATTTGAATTCTAGTATTTATCCCTCAAATTCGTCCATCCAATAAGTTACTATAGTTTACATAAGGTATTTCTATCGTAAGTACTTAAGAAGACGCGGTTTCTTTTCAACGCTTATCCATAATTATAACTTTTCTACGACGTTTCTCTGTCTATACATTTTTTTAAAAATATTTTCATGAACTTATTTTCAAGTAAACAAAATCAAACGGGTCCACGAAACGATGAGCATTTTACGTTGTAATTTAACAAAAAGAAACACGAAAAAGATCTTCGAGGAAAATACTGAAAAGTATCTCCTGAGAGTGTAGTAGCGTCCACTTAAATGAACCAACCGTTAAAAGACACCTTCATGAGGTAGATAAAGAAGAATAAACCAGGTATATGCTTTTAATGTCGGAGAACTACAGTGGACGGTCTCTAGTGTACAACAAGTATAATTTTTTAAGCCACATTTATTTTTATAACCGTTTAAATAATACTTGAAGAAAAAAACACCTGCAAATGATTAACTAATCAAGCTTTAAAAGTTCACGTGATTGGTTGAAATAAATTAAAGAAAACAATTCGAACACATTTCCTTGTGCAATTACAGAGAAAAAAATAACAGTAAAATGGATTATTGTCAACCCACAGCAATGTTTTGTGGTTGAAGCCTATCACCCCAAATATTGGCTCCCCGCTAAGAAGCAATCAGCGTATATACGTACATCCTAAACATCTACAAAACAGAATTATACTCGCAAACAAGAGAAATATCTTATTTGAGATCGAAAACGTTACAAACGAGACGTATTACAAATTTCTTTCGTTCTTTTTTCGTAAAGAAAAACTTTTAACCGAATAAATGAAAACAGAAATCCGAGCATTAACGCTTCTTACGTAAGCATCATCTAGAGCATATGCACACCCTCGACAGTAACATCAACCAAGTTGAAATCTGTTTTACTCATCACACGTGCGTAAATCTTTAAAACTCAAAAGAATTATTGATCACCTTAAAACAATCGTTATATTTGAGTAAAGCCAAATTAAATAAGGACTCGTTTTTTATCAATATCAGATTGGTCGAAATTGGTAAAACGAAAATACCTTACTAGATTATCATCGTAACTCGAGAGATGGTAATATTCAAATAAGAGCTTTCATATGCATATAAATATGTATTGGGAGAGAATTTACGATGAAGTAAATTATGAGAAAATAATCTCAATTTGAGGATGCTGATAATCAGGACTGGCTAAAGTCAACTCGAGCCTGGATCGTGGGTTTTGTAAGCCCAAGGCAATCAAGGCTTTCGTTATGCCCCAGCAAAAAAAATTTCTCCTCCATTTTTTTCATCAGTATCAAAATTGTGGAAAAATTATCCGTATGAAACGTCATGTCCTACAATACACAGAAAAGTAAAAATGAGATAATTTTAAATTTTGCATTAATTTTATATTACCTTTTTTTTCTTTTTTTTTTTTTTTTAGTCACCATACTAATTAATAAAATTGCTTTGTCTGTTGTCTTCATGTTTTCAAGTTTTGATTTCCATCGCTTTCATCACCATAAGTGTAATTTCAAAAAAATAAAAAAATAAATGTGGTTTCGTGAGCCCTAAACCTTCGTAGGCCTAAGGCAACTGCTATTGCTCTTATGGATAGTCCGGCACAGCTTGGTGCAAAAATTCACAGGGCCCGAACCTTTTGACAATACATGTTTTTACTCTGGCACATAAATCGAACCACGAAAAAGCGTTACTTCTCAAAGCTAATAAAATTGGGCTTTTTGCATATCCGTACTTATTGTAAGGCGCATAGAAGTTTCACCAATTTTCATTTAACCCTTAGTTAGGAAGCTGATTTTTTGTATTTTAAATAGAAAGCTCTTAATCAACTCTTTTGACATCAATACTTCAGCAAAGGGCAAATTTCGATTTTTTTTAAATTTTTATTATACAGTTTTCAACCCTCAACCCTACAGTTTTCAAGGCCGACAGTGAAAAACTATTAATAATACAAACAAATACATATTAATAATACAAATAATAACAAAAAAGAAATTAAATATAGGAAAAGGAAAATATAAAGAAAAAGAAAATACAAAAATCACATTATCAGAGCCGGTTTTAGAATTGTTCGTTGGGGGGGGG
>QBDW01002874.1:0-17430 GCA_003261595.1 Maconellicoccus hirsutus | reverse complement strand
ATGAATTTTTCTCTCGTTTTTTTTTTTTTTTTTAATTGAAAAAAAATATAAGGCGGATGATTGAGGATGTATTTTTAAATGGAATTAATGATAAATTTACAAGTAATAAAAAAAACTCAAAAAAAGGTCATAAATTGATAGTAAGAATTATTATTTCATTTTTTGAAAAATAAATCATTATCAAAATTTTTTTAAATGGAGTCATTTTTGAGAAAAATTTAAAAAATGGTAAATTTCTGCAATAGTACTTTGGTAAAAAATTACATAAAAAAGCGAATTTCCTAGAAATTTTTTTTTTCTTTATTTCATTAGATAGAATTTTTCATCCTGTAAAATGTTGGTCGTATTCAATATTCTTGGAACCTCCATAGTTTTGCCATAAAAATTTAAAAATCGTAAAATTTTATTCTTTTCATAAGCGTCGTGTAAAATACGCGTTACCTACTCCGTCGGATGACGTCATAACAATCGATGACCGACGTAAACAAGAATTACCTGCTTACGCCGGATGAGATAACCTCTTCTAGTTACATAATGTCGCTGTAAAGATGGTCAATTGAAGTACTCAAGAGGATTTCCCGTTTTAGGTGGAATCACTATCTTCAACGGTGATCGTAGATATTTCAGTAGGAGCCGAGCATACGTTGGCTTTGACGGAAGATGGAAAAGTATACGGATGGGGGAATAATAACGAATGCCAGCTCGGTCTCGGGCATAATTACCTCAGCATCAGAGAACCTACGCTGATTTTAGAATTAGCCGATAAAAATATCCTTCAAGTGAGTCGATAACGGCGGATGACGAAAGGTTTCCAATTACGATGCTAATTACGATACAAATACGCAGGTATCCGCCGGACGTACTCATAGCGCCGCCTGGACATCTCCGCCGTTAAATACCAAACGCAACGGCCAAGGTATCGTGCATAATTTCGGCACACCTTCGGCCATTCCCAATGAATACGGGAATCTTCAAGATAAACCAATCAGAGCCATTCACGCTAGGTTGAAATTACTCAATTATTTCAGCGACATGTTACACAACGTGTGGCGCTTTTTGCCACTGTGCAATACAGAGGTAAGTATTACCAGAAGTGTCTGATTTTACGAAATCGTCGGAGCCGGAAATAATTATTTATTGTGTAGGATTGCGATTGGTCGAATGTGCAGTGGTACCAGAGACTTTGTTCGCCTATTTTACGACCGTTATATGCTCCGCGGGTTTATACGTTACCTATGATTAGATGCATTAATAAGACCATGGTCCAAGGACGTAATTACGGTCCGCAAGTTGTGGTTAGGCGTATCTCATCGTCGCATAAGTTATCCGCCGATGTTCCTATATTCATTCAAGTTGCCAGACAGATTAATACGGTCAAACCCCAAGATCTATTGTTACCATCGAGGGCCTGGAAGGTAATATCGGGTTTTCCAAGCTTCCGAGATGATTACGGTGTGTTTGTGAATGTTCTAAAAATAATATTCCGATAGGTGAAACTTCTGGGTGAGGGCGCCGACGATGCCGGTGGCGTATTCGACGCCATTGTGACCGAAATGTGCGACGAATTATTAAACGGTAGCGTGCCTTTGTTGATACCGACTCCGAATAACGTGAATGATGTGGGATACAATCGAGATAGATTTTTACTCAATCCTCGTCTGACCGCAGAAGAAGACTTGAATTTATTTAGATTCTTGGGTAAAGAGTTTTAAAGAACATGTGATTTTTCGACGAGACCAAGTTTCAAACGGTTTCCGATTTGTAGGTATTTTACTGGGAGTCGCGTTCAGAACGAAAAAACCATTGGCTCTGCCTTTATCAGCGTTTATTTGGAAATTACTAGTTCAAGAACCGGTTACGGTTACTGATATCGAAGAAAACGATTGCCTCTACGTGCAGAGTCTGTTGGGTATTAAAAATATACACAATTCCGACGTAACGGAGGAGAATTTCCACGATGTAAGTTGCCCGGTGAAGTGGTACTCCGTCGCGGTTGCCTCGATATTGAGATTTCCAATATGTGCAGATCATCCCGCTGGAGTTCTTCTACAGCACGAGTTGGTCCGGAGATTCTGTGCCCATTGTGGCGGACGGCGACCGTAAACCGTTGAATTTTCATAACCGAGACGAATACGTAGAAAAAGCCATCGAATTCAGATTGCACGAGATGGATCTGCAGATATCAGCGGTACGCGAAGGTATGTCGTGGATTATACCGGTGCCGTTGCTGACGCTGTTGACGTGCGGACACTTCGAGCAGTTGGTATGTGGTTTGCCTCAAATCAGTATTCCGTTGTTGAAGAGAATCACGAGGTAAGTGTTTTGTTATCGTGTAGTATGGGTATGCTTGAGCTTCGAGATAAGCGAATAATAACCTATCGAATGTTAAGAGCTATTGATACGTTTTGAGCGCTTTTTACAATGTCTATTTCTGACGTGGATATCGTTCGAGGGATACTTAAGATGTTTGCGCGACATGGAGACTTAATTGCCTATGTGGTCTCGTATATGGTATTGCATGCGAAGTACCGTATGTCTAGACAATGCTTTACGTCGAATTGTATTTCCAATCATTTTAAAGCCACGTGCTGAAGTGCTAAATATACACGTCGCATATAACCTCGAAGTTGTACCATGAAACTACAAATCTTCAACAGCATTGAAATTTTCATTATTTTAAAATTCATATACAGTAATTTACATATTGCGCAGCGTTCAATTTCGAAATTCGATTAACGCCTTGCGCCAAGCGAACGAGAAACGAAATGTAATTTCATCGGTTACGTTTTCTATAAATATAACCAGATCGAGTAATTACGAATGCGTACATGTGGAATAAAGAGTCTCGTCGAGAAATCAACCTTGGGCGGATTTTCATAATGAAAGAATTTCCTCGTTATTAAAAACTCATATTAAATAGATCTCGTTATGAAATGATTTAAAAATTTACCATTTTCTTCCGGTTCGCGCCTGTTTTTTATTTCCTTTTCTTCGGCTTTTTCTCCAAGTCGAGGTTTAATTGCGTGTCAAGTTGTCGAGCGAGCGGTTTTTAATTTTTTGAAATGCGTGGTCGAGAATTTTTTCTATGGGGAAATCGATTTGATTTATGAGCTTGTTGAGAAGAGCAGTTCGAGGGCAAAAAATGTGGATTTTTGCAGAAATTGTAAGAAAAAATGTGTGAGTGAAGTGGGTCTGATGTTAAATTTGCGGTAATTTTTTTCAATTGTGGTAACGAAGAGGAGGGGGGATATTTCCTGATTCTTTTCCAATGAGCTGAGATATACTTGTATTGAATGCAAAACGTCGATATCTGTTAATACGTAATTACAATTTCGTCAAATTAAAAAAAATTACCAAAAAATTGCAAAAAGCATTTTTTAAAATAATAATTACCGCAATTATTATTTACAAAAATAACATAAAACGATTGGATTCAATTTATTTTTGTTTAATTTTTCATCCTTGGAAATTTTTTATACTCGTGTATAACTTTTTTTTCGTATATCTCCAATTTTGTTGTTTTTTCAAGTTTTAATTTGGCTTTTATCGAGTTTCTTTGTTTATGAACGACTTTGTTACATTGTTTTTTCATTTTTGAAAATTTCTTCAATTTTTTATTTCATTTTTTTGACTTTTAAAAACTTTTTTTAAATATTTTTTTGAAATTATTTTATTTTTTGAAAATTAAATAACAAGATATTAGGTATAAAAATTAAATTTTTGGCAATTTTTCTGTTTATTTTTTTCAATTTTTATTTCATTTAAACAATTTGTCAAAATCTTCTTTTTTTTGTTAATTTTTAATATTAGAACTTTTTTGGCAAAAATCAAGTTTACTTACTTTTCAATTTTTGGTGTTTATTGTTTTAAGTTTTCCTTCCGTTTTTAGATATTTTTGCAAATTTCTTTTCCTAATTTAGTCATTAGAATTTTCGAATCATCGTTTTCTAATTCCACTCGAGATTTATTTCCATTTGATAATTTTTTAAATATTTCTTTTTTACACCTTTTTTTGTCTATTTTTCAAAAAACACCAAAACTTTTTGTAAATTTTTACACTTAAATTGTCAATTTCTCAATTTTTAGTGATTATTTTCAACTTCTTGAGATTTTTAATAGTATTTTTGTTAATTTATGTATAATTTTTTTTCAACTTTTGGTATTTTTTGGTTAATTGTTTCAGCTTTTTTACAATTGAAATTAAATTATTTTATTAATTCTTGGTAATTTTTTCAATTTTTACTATTTTTTTTCAATTTTTGATATTGTTTTTGTTAAATTTTTTTTCATTTTCTAGTAGTTTTATTTTATTTTTAGTGTTTTTTTAAATTTTTGGTGTTTTTCTTTCAATTTTTGATTTTTTTGTTTTCATTTTCTAATCCAAATTGATATTTATTTTGTGTTGCAAATTTTTTGATCGTTCTGTTTGTTTATATTTCGATGTGGTTATTTTTACCTTGAAGAATTTTTCCTTCCATTTTGTTCCTTTCAATTTTTAGTAATTTTTTCGATTTTTCAAGTTTTTTTGAACTCTAGTTTATTATTTCTTCAGTTTTTTAACAAATTTTTAATCAATATTTTCGTGTTCATTTTTTTTTATTAGAGAAGTTTTTTGAAATGATTTAATATTTTCTGTAATTGTTTTTTTTTTTCAAGATATTTTGTGCAAATGATGATCAAAATTTTTTACACAAATTGATAATTTTGTTGGCATTGTGTTTAATTGTTAAGCAATTTTTTTGGAATTTTTTTCGACATTTACGAATTGTTTCTCCTTTTTTTTCAACTTGAACAGTAATTTAATGTTCTACAAATACATTTTCATAATTTGCGTGTATAAGTTTTAAAAAGCAAAAACGTATTTCGAAAATCTTGGTAAGTTCTTGAAGATTTCATTTGCGTTTGAAATGGAAATTGGACGTTTTTTAAGAGTATTATGTGCAAATTATTGGAGAACTTGAGCACGTTTTGAATATTCTACAAAAAGTTCGAGTATTTATGAAAATTTCCACTAACTTTCAACAATTTATTCGAAATAGAAAGTATTTTGGATGTGAATTCAATTTTTTGTAATTTTTATCATTTTTGTAGTTAAATTTATTAACCTCGGAGGGAATTTTAAAAGTGTAATTGTATTTCAGTGACGTAATTTTTCGCTTTGTAATAATGCTTTTGCTGTAACCATAATTTTTAGTAATTATTTCGTTTTAGCTTTCAATATTTTGGTAATTTTTTCCAATTTTTTGATAATTTAATAGAAATTTTAACACGCTTTTGATAATTTTGGCCCTTTTCCCCTTCTTGACTTATCATTGGTATATCTTAAAATCGCAGATATCGCGATTTCGACGAGACCAGCCCATTAGCCGAGTGGTTTTGGTCGGTTGTGGAAAATTTCACGCCCCACGAGAAAGTATTATTTTTACGATTCATCTCCGGACGTTCGAGATTGCCGGCCAATATCGAGGATCTATCTCAACGATTCCAGGTAGTATGATTTTGCGGAGGATGCCTGCCATTATCCCTTTACTAACCCAAATGTTTTTTTTTTTTTTGGTTTGCTGTTTCCTCGATGTGGTTGTGGGTGTTTGATGACATAAGGTTGTAAAAGTCGATAGGGAAATCGACGGGTTACCAACGGCTCAAACTTGTTTCTTCCAGTTACGTTTACCGAATTATTCTTCGATGGAGATCCTCGAAGAGAGGCTTAAATACGCGATAAATAATTGCCGATCTATAGACATGGATAATTATATGTTGACTAGAAATATGGACGCTAATTCGGACGATGAGCCTTTAACTTGAAACTTACCTTTTGGTGATATCTTCGAGTAGACCTTTAATCGGGGAGCTCGCGATGGAAAGATTTTTGTACATTTTTTTTGTTGTTACGTCGTTTAGATCGTCGTTTTAGTTTCTTTTTTAAAATTATTTTCAAGGTTTCGTATGTAAGAGTACGATATCATTTAGTGTCGGATCGAAGGGAAAGAGATGTGATGAAATACTCTTTCAAAATGGTCTACATATCGAGTGTTTTTTTCTTTAATTTTTTTCTCTGTTTCTCGCGACGAGTATTCCAAGACTTGAAACGGAATCCTTCTAAGTCATTTTACTTTTATTAAGATTTTATTTGTTGATGCGTTTTTCCCCTTTTGTGTGTGTATGTACCTTATAAATTTTACCTATGCTCCCTCCTTACTCATTTACTCATTTAGAGTTTTCGTGTTTTTTTTTTTCGTTTTTTTTTCGCCTGTTGCATATAAAACCAAGAAAAGGAATCAATTACGTTGTGTTACATAGTTGTGCATTATTTTAAATTTTTTTCAAAGGATGTGCGAAGTGATTCAATTTTTTAACGGTTTACAAAACCGTTTTTGTTTTTTTTTTTGTTGGTACTTAAGAAGTTTTTTTTGACGTGTAATGTGTTTTTTTATGTATGAAGAAAATATATACTATATGTGTATGAAATTACCTAGATGAGTCATTTTTATTGGGGTTTAATCTAGAAGCGATAAGGTTCTGGGAATGTAATCTAAGGTGCGGTGATATAATCCCGGAGTATGAGGAAAGTTGCAGAATTGAAGTTTACCGTTGAAAGTGTTTGGAAAGAGGCTCCGTGTGGTGAAATTGACAAATATGAGTGAGAATTTTTGATAGAATTGCAAAACTGTATTTTTAGAAGTTTGCGGAGTTTTCATTTTTTTGGGATTTTGGATTGTGAAAACGTGGCGACACTGTTTACGTTGCTAGAGGGCCCTTGATATTATTTTAGGGATTAATTTAATTTTTTTCAATTATTAGAAGAGTTTAAGTAGAGTGCAACTGTGAGAAAAGGTCGAAAGGGAAATTAATTTTGTTGGTAGTGGCAACACTGCGTTAAACCGAAAATAGCAGAAAATTACCAGTCGATTGTCATCGAGGTTGTTTTCGTTTGATGGTTTTTTTCACTGGGAAACTGTTCTAGTATGAATTATTTAAATGGTCGTTTGTGAACGAGTGATTCTATCTCAAATGAACGGTTCGTGAAGGAATATGATCGCTTTTAATTTAAACGAATCTGAAGCAATTGAAAGAAACGCGTATGTATAGGATTTGCGTAAAGAAAGTTTTATGAATTATTAAATAAAACGTGAATTCACTCGAATCGTTCACGAACATCTCGACTTGAATCATTTTGTGAACGAATGAATGGTCGTTTGAAATTTACACCTAAATGACTTTCAGGTGTGTTAGAATGATTTAAGCGGAATGTATATTCGCTTCGAAACGAATCGTTCGCGAACCATTGACATGATCTTCAACATCAACGAACGAACGAATTGTTTAATTGAAGAATCTGTTCGTTGAATGATTTTTATAATCGTTTTACATGAGTTATGTAATATGAAATAGCAATCTTAAAATGAATCGTTCGCGAACTTTGAATTTGATTTTTAACGTAAATGATTCACTAGTTCGATTTTCTACATAAATAAGCTCGACATATCGTTCTCGAATGATTCGGTTTTTTAAAAATGAATCATTTGTTGGAATCGATGTGGAATAATTTCATAATGAATCAATTCATTGGTAAAAGTGGTATGTATTCTACCTGATTCTGGACCACATTTTCTTTTTCGTTGTTTAACGCCTTTTTTGAAGTAATAATACATTCTACTGGTAAATTTGTTCGGAGAATGATTTTTATTTTGATGTAAATTAACAAATAACCAATTTAAATGCGAATCGTTTGCGAACGTTGAATTTAATTTTCAATTTAAACGATCCTCAAACTCGATCTTTGGCATAAATAGCTTTTATGCATCGTTCGTGAACGATTCGAGGACCTTTCAGGTGACTCGTTTCCTAAAAAGTGAACCATTATTGAATGAATTGTTTTTGAAGTGATGAAATGATGAATTTTTTCAAAGAATAATTTTCACTCCAATTTAGATTAATTGAGGGCTACCTTCGAAAAGAATCGTTCACAAACGATGAGTCTGATTTTTAACATGAACGATTTACAAACTAGATTCTCTGCACGAATGAATTTTATGCATCGTTCGTGAATGATTTGATGATTCAAGCGATTCGTTCCCAGAAAAGTGGATCATTTGTTGAATGAATCGTTCTAAAATTATCAAAAAATGATTAATTTTCCTAAAAAATGATTTTTGCTATTACAGGGTTGAATTAAGAACGAACTTCAAAACGAATCATTCGCGAACGTCGAATCTAATTTTCAACGTGAACGATTTATAAGACAGATTCTACATTGTTATATGCATGGACGAATTTTATGCATCGTTCGCGAACGATTCAATGACTCAAGTGATTCGTTCACAGAGGAGTGAATCATTTGGTAAATTGAAGACGATTTTTCAACTATGTTGAGTTCTTTTTTTTTGGTGATGAATTTGCATACATTTACACGTGAGTCTGATGATGGCTATCAAAGCCGAAACAGCTGTCACAATCGATAATAAATATTTTTTTAAAAAAACGGTGTTAAAAAATTGTAAAAGTAAAAATCTCTATAATTAAATCATGGCAAAAGACGCCGAAAGTAAATTTTTTATTAATTCACGTTGAAAATTACCCATTAACTAGTACCTCGATTTGATTACGTAAGATTTCGAAAGCAGTGTTGCCATCTGGTAAATCTTGATATTGAAAAATTGCTGAATATTTGAAATCACAATTGCAAATATCCGCGTGAATTGAAGAGTTGGCAACGTTGTATTGGAAAATTACATTTAAACGAATGCAATCTTTGACTTTTATCCGATTGGGAGAAAATTTTACAGCATTTTTACGAGTTATTTTTCGCGGTTTTAATATGGTAAATTCGATTCGTGCATTTTCATCGCTACGTACGGCGCTTTTACGTGTTTAATTTTTCATTTCTAATCGCAATCCGATAAGAATAATCGGTTATTTAATATCAAATTAAAGTTATACACGTTAATTATTTCATCATTCGAAGACACCTTCAACGAGGTTTTCGAATGAAATATTCAAGTGCTTCGGGAACAAATGACATGCAAATTCCATCGTGTTGTCACCTGGCGTCGAAAAAATGGACGCAATTTTACCATAAAATTGTACAGTATCGCACATGGCGAAAAAAGTAATCGCGATGGATTCGGCGTTAAGGGAATAAATCACGAAAATTTTACGAATACGTTGGCGCACTACAGGTTCAAATGGAGTTACATTGTTTACTCGACAGCGCTAAATCAACAAGTGCTGTAGATTATCAAACGGTGCGTTCGAAGGAGACGTGCGTTAAATGTAGAAGGTTTTTCTTATGTTTCTTCGAGAGTAATTTCAATTGACCTGCGCGTTTACACGCGGATTTGCCTTAACGAATAGAGCCGGTTCAAGGATTCGGTATTTCCGCCACACAACGTTGAAAACGTGTTAAATCGGGTAAAAGTTGATGGAAAAATTAACCTTATCGTAGATGAGCTCGGTATTGTTGCGTTTGACCCTTCAGATTAGTATTTAACGAATCGCGTTTTATCTCTGTGCTCGAACGTCTTACGAATGATAACAAATTCGATACCTACTTGAAGTTGGTTTATAATACAATAGTGTTACATCGAGCTACTAATGTAGTTGTTTCGCGGTAGTCGCGTTTATCGGTTGTTTTTTCAAAAGATTTTACGCTTTTCGTCGTGATAAGATGTGGTGAAGTTGAAAAGTTCAACAGACGAATTTTGCACGCTGCACTTGGACCGTTTTATAGACGGTTTTTTTCTTATCCGGTAAGTACTATTTTTATTTTATTTTCTCGCTTCCTGGCACCAACCGAGGATGTTTTCCGGCAAATGGTGAAGAACTAGTACACGTGTATGGGTCTATCTAGTGTCACCGGTGTCGGAAAAGTTGCCTAATTTCGCTGGAATTCCAGTCAGGTGAAATACCTCTTATGAGGTGTATAGGTAGATTATTCTTACAATTAGATATAAATACGGTCACGTTTTTTGGTACAATTAATCAGAACACACTGTATTGTTTTGATTTCTTTTCAACCATGAAGTGCCCAACTTCTTTTACATCTTCGTTCCATTTCATATGTTTCGCTTGCTAATAGATCTTTGGAATTTAAAAAGAGCTGAAATTCATAGTATTTGTATTTATCGATGGAAATTCCATCGTCGCGTTACAATCCACAGGACACCATTTTGGTAGATCTCCCCGGGGAATTTTACACCACTGGAAATCTTGTAAGTTGAAGGATAGAAATGTGTTTGTGTTAGGAAATGAACTCGTGGGTGGGATTTTGTGGTGTAATTGAATAGGACGAGATATTTACCAAATTTATGGCCTCGAATCGACGTAGGTTTATTTTCCGCTTTTTTTCAATTTCCCCATTTCGAGTGTCGTTACGAAGCGGATGTATCGTTTCCTCGGGTCGTGATGTCGTGCTAAAAAGGTATGATTTGCGTTATTTGGAAGAATTTTCTTTGTTTTTTGATTTTTGAAAATTTTTGTATCGTGGAATATCGCTTTTTGGGTATTTTTTTCGAAGGTTGTTCTTTCGTCTTGATTTTGACAATTTTTTAAATTCGAGGTATTTTTTGCATACTCGAAATTTCACTAATTTACGGCTTCCATGGTTTATAACTCCTTCGATATTGGAGATACTCGAAATTTCCACAAATATTTCCACCGGCAATTATATGTGATGGAAAAAAGGATATTTGCGGAATTTGCCTATCTGCGATATTTCAGGCGTTGTGAGCTTAAAAGCTGTTGACGAATTTGAAATTTTGTTCGTGGCTTTTCATTTCATTATTTGCGACTCCTTCAGTATTAAATTTAGGCAAAATATCTTACGAGCCTTTTGGATTTGCTATTTACTACAAAAAAGTATGTATTTAAATATTGCATATCTATCATGTTCAAGGAGCTTTTTCATTTTCGATTTTTGACACCGCTAACTTTCTTCGATTTCTAACGCCTTCGATATCGAATTCAGGCGAAAACTTGTCGAGTACATTTTGAAAGGATTTATTATTTAGTACAAAAATGATCATGTAGAAATTTTGCCTACTTGCGGTATTTAAGGGGTTATGTGCTCTGAAAGAGGAGGGGAGCTTGAACAATTGAATTTATGAAATCTTGCCTGGTTTCTATAGTTTATAACTCCTTCAAAAATGAATTTAGGTGAACTTCCCCAAGGATTGTTTAATTCAAAGTGTTATTCACCATAAAAAAGGCCATTTGGTAAAATTGCCTAATTGTGATATTAAGGAGTTACAAGCTTTTAAGATGAGAGTAATGATGGAAAAATTGATTTTTATGAATTTAGGCAAAATTTTCCAAGAACCTTTTTGATTTGTATCACAATTTACTACAAAAATGGTCCTTTGTAAATTTTGCCTATCTTCAGTATTTAAGGCGTTATGAACCAGAATGCTGAATCTTGTAAAAATTAGTGACGTCATACGAAATTCTACGATTCTATGGATTGTAACTCCTTCAATACTGAATGTATGCAAAATATCGCCATGATCTTTTCAATGGTGCTTTGTATTTAGTACAAAACGGGTTATTTGCGTATTTCGTCCATTCGTTATATTCAAGGCCTCATGAGACTTTGAGTGCAATCCTAAAATTTATGATTTCTTTGATGCATAAATATAGATTTCAATTGCTCTCGACATCTTTTCTATTGGGTCAAGGTTAATTCAAATCCTTCTCAAGGAATTAATAGCGTCTTTTGCGAGTCAATTTTAGTTGGAATAATTGATGTTAAATTTTTAACCACAAAGCTGCTAAGTTTAGGTGAAATTATTGTCGATTTGGTATGTTTCATCGACGATTTGAATCCGTCGATGAAGAATCAAATAAAATTTAGATATGTTTAATCAAAAAATCACTTAAAATTGGTTAAAAATGCGGTAAAATTTGCCTTGATATCAATATTCTTTCTTTTTAAATCCGGCGACAAGATTTTTTAGAGAAATTAGTCGTAAATGAGTTTTTTTATCGATAGATAATCTGGTCAAGTATCTTGATCAATTACGTTGATAAGAAGTCGACAATTTTTGAGTTTCTCGAAGGTTGAGAAATTTTCATTTAATTGATTATTTAATGCAAACGGCAAATGTAGAAATGGCCTGTGAGAACGTATCTGGGATTTCATATTATTAACCTTTCAATTATGGAACCGATAAGATTTCCAATGATCGTAAAAAATGGTAGATCGATTTAGAATTATTCTATTGCTTTCTCTGTCGGAATTTATTTTATCAGTGATTATTACGATTTTATATGTCTCGTTTGCTCGTGTAATTACAATAATAATAAACGCTCGGGTTATTATGGTAAAAATATTTCGGAGTAATTATTAAACTTGAAAAAGTTCGCGAATAAATGCTTCTTTTGAATGAAGAACTTTTGTGAAAGTTTTTAGATTATTTGGTTGAAATTAACAAACGTGCTATTATGATCGTATACATTACGAAGTCTTGAAATTTGATCAGTGGACCGAAAATCCTATTACATGTTTTAATTATCGCGAATTTATCATTTTTCATGTAGGGTTTCCCCCCAAAAAAATGTAGCGTAGTTTTTTGAAGGTGTAAAGATCAAATTTCCGTCATATAAATTACGCATGTAGATTTTAAAGTAATATTAGATGAGTCTTGTATAAAATTTTTTAATATCAGGTATATCTGAGTCGCTAGGTCGTTAATAATTAATTCGTCTAATTAGTCTTCAATCGGAAATAAATAATACAATGCTACGATCTGTTTATCAGAGTACGTTACACTTTGATCTAAATATATTATTTTTTATTTCGGCGCACGGCACCTTAGTTTTGATAATTTTATTCATAATTAAAAGACGCTCTATGAGGTAAATAATGATGTAATTTCCTCAATTTAATTCGACATATTCGGAAAATCGGGGCTTTTCGCGTGATTTTTATTCACTCGTGAATCGCTAAAGGTTGACTCGTGCAATATGAGCGAATTGTGTGTGGAGATAGTAATGCTGTGTAAATCGAGATAACGAGGATTTAATTGGTTCTGAATGGGATTAAGTTGTTTACACTCGTAAACCCAAAGAGATGTGTTTAGGATGTGTTATCCATCCTCATTAAGCGACATCGTCACTGGACATCATCTTCCGCCTTTTGCATAACTAAACGAAAGAAGAGATTGGTTGGAAATTCTACGTGGATTTGAGTATTTCATTAGGTTCAAAAGGGGGGGGGGTGTACATTATTGCTTTCGGCCTTAAAGAGCGTTACCCTTAATGATCTCTGTAACTAAACTATATAGAACTCATGGAGGAAGGAGGGGATTCCAGCAAAGTATAATTGAAAAGTACCCAAGCCTTTGTCTTGTACCATCGCTGTTAAAATTTTCATCTGATTTGATTCCAAGGTCGAGAGAGTAAATTTTATACGAGGCTTTGTCCATAATTTTGAAAATTTCTGTCTGTTCTTTTTCAACAACGACCTTTATTTTATCATCTTACTTCGGCGTCATTTAATTTGAAGGTCGAGGAGGCAAAATAGTACGATAGCCTTTGTCCGTGATTTCGAAATTCTCGCCATACAGAAGATCAATTTGATATTGATTGTTGAGGTGGTGTGTTCCAATCGTGGGTGAAATTTTCGATTTGGATGCAATATGCAAATTTTTAATTTTTTCATATATTTTTAAGAATTTTCTAAAGCTATGTAAGGTACTTAGAAAAAATTGAAATTTTATTTCCCCCTCCCCCATCTGAAAAAACCATAATCTGTCGAAAATAAAATTTTATGACGTGCGTTAAAAATGGTATCACCTCAAATTTCGCCACAATTTCATTATATTGTCAGCATTGTTAACAAAATTCTTCAGTTGGGGCATTTTTGTGAGACTGAGCAACTTGAGATGGAAATATTTCAAACAAAACTTGTTGGAAATTAAATAAGGATCTTTTTTTGTAATTAACACTCTTTCGTAGCTTCTCAAATTTCACCATTTTTTCGCCTAATAACTCAAGTTGGGAGCGTTGGATAACTCGAGAAAAAATTTTCAAAACAAGTTATTAAGAAATGAACGAGAAGTATTTTTTGTTAAAATCATCTTTTTGTTATCTCTTCAAATTTTGTCATTTTTCGATATTTTCATGTCCTGGCTATAGCACACAAAATCGAAAAACGTCACGAAAAAGAGTTTAGTTACAAAAAAGCGTTCAAAAAACGTCACGCAGTTGTCATGGCGACTTGTCATGCTCATGAGCAGTGATCTCAATATTTTCATGTCATGATAACATGCCACAAATGACAAATCATTGTTATGGTGACACATAATGATCATGAGTGATGTCATGGAAACGACGTGTGATGCTATCAATATTTTCATATCGTGATTACATGTCACAGATGGCAAGTCATTGTTATGGTGGCATATCATGATCATGAATGTTGTCATGGCAACGATGTGTCATGCTTAGGAGTGCTATTGATATTTTCATGCTATCAGAGCCATTTGTAGATGACTCGTCGTTGTCTTGGTGACATATCATGATCATGTGATATGTTATCATGGCAACGTGTCATGCTCATGAGTGAAGATCTCAATATTTTTATGTCATGATAACATGCCACAAATGACAAGTCATTGTTATGGTGACACATAATGAGCATGAGTGATGTCATGGAAACGACGTGTCATGCTCATGAGTGAAGATCTTGATATTTTCATGTCATGATAACATTTCACAGATGACAAGTCATTGTTACGGTGATATATCATGATCATGAATGTTGTCATGGCAACGACGTGTCATGCTTAGGAGTGCTATTGATATTTTCATGCTATCACAGCCATTCGTCGATGACTCGTCGTTGTCTTGGTGACATATCATGATCATAAGTGATATGTTATCATGGCAATGTGTCATGCTCATGATCGATGGTCTCAATATTTTCATGTCATGATAACATGTCACTGATCACAGGTAATTGTTATGATGACATATCGTGATCATGAATGATATGTTGTCATGACAACATACGTTGAGGGGATACACGGATGTCATGTCCTCCTCCCCTAACCGCTGTATGGAAATTGTGGGCATGTTATCAAAGGTCAGCGTAGCAAAAAGAAAAGTGTGTTTTATAAATTTACGATTTTCATAATTAAATTAGAAACGTTGTTTGTTGGCACTATTTTTCTATAGCTTTCAAATTTCATCATTATTTCCTCAGTTGCCACGAAAGCTATAAAATTCCCTTCAGGCTTCAATACACGCTTTTTTGTGGAATTTGACGAAACTTTGAACAGCTGCGCGACGAACTACTAGAACTTCTGAGTGAGTTGTGTGCAGCTGTTCATTAAAGCAGGTTCCGATTAGGTTCGCACGTAAAGAATTTTCAAAACTTTAAAAACAGCTCACAATTTACGTATTTTGATTTCCCGTGGAACACGATTTTGTTTCTTTTTACGACGGATTTCCCTTTATTTCGTGGAAAGGTGAGGTATTTGTTTAATTTGACTCTCCTGATAGATCACTGCTCTCAACTAGAATGCCATTGGATTAGCTCCTCCCCCTTATAAGCTTCACTAATGGAATTCCACTTTTTTATTTTACTCGGCTAGTTCAGAAATTTTATTACCGTTGAATTTAAACTTATATATGTATGTGGAATTGATAACGGAGTTTCTACGTAATTGAGTTTCGTTATGTGTCATGTCAAAAAAATACCACGTATTTTGATAAAAACGAGATAGCGTAGGTTGTTTGGTCATTGCGTCGTAGGTGGTCATCCGTGCAACTTTTTGATTTCATTGTTCTAGTGCAGGATCATTTTCTAAGCTTTTTTACGCTTTTTAAAAATTAAATACACAATCTGAGATGTGTTCTCCTTGCTCATGTTGTTGCCATTGTGGCTGGATAAGCTCCGTTTTGATTTTGGTGATTGGTTTCCTCGCGTATTGTAAAATATTCGCAGATTGTGGTGGCATCTGTGACTGTAAGTATGCTAATTTCTTGTCGATTGATGAATTTGAAAAACAATTCTGATTTTAAAAACAGTTTTGAATTCGAATTTAACATATTTCTTTAAATTTTGCCACAATTTAATCACACGTAAACAAGTTCATGCAGAGAAAATTCGAGCCTCGGGGAAAAATTATACAACCCCCCTTCTTTAAAAAGGATCCGACATTTTTTCCAAGAACCGGTCGTTTTTTCCAATGAGCTTGTTATTTTTTACACAGACTTGAAACGCACGCGAGCCCCTAAAAAAATCGGGCTTAGGGGGAACCCCCCCTTTCCCCCTTCTGTTAGGCCCTAATCGCAAATAAATAACTCACTTAGGGTATTTTTGCGGGTCTTAGGGTGATTTGAGAGAAAAATGCTTGAAATAAAAGCTTTTGAAAATTTAAAAAGGAGCAATTTTTGTATGGACAATTTTTTGTGTTTTTTCAAATTTCGTCATAATTTTATAAGTTTTTTTGAAACCGCAAATTAATATAGGTTCTGTGTATTCGCATAAGATATAATTTCTTTTTTCACTAATTCAGGTGGCCTTTTTGCTATCCAACCCACCTTACCCCCTCACCCCCTTTTAGGGCGTCTTTTGTACCACTCTAAGATGAATTTAAAACGTTTAAATATGGAAAAAAAATTCTTCAGTTTGGCTCAAGATTTACTGCGTAATTTCAGAAAATCTAATTAGTTTCATAGCTCGTCAATTACTCCAATTTAATGGATTTAATTGAGGTTTGAAGGGCAAGAGACGCTCTGAGGAGAGATACTATGACGACTTGAAGTGTAAAAAAAATAGTAAGAAGCAACTTTGTTTGAAAAATTTGCTCGTATAAACAACGTTTCAAATGTAATGGTGGGAGGGGGTGGAACCTATAAGGTGGGAAGGGTGCAAGCAATTTTTTTGCGCTTCAGCTTACTTAAAAGGAAAATTGATTGTAAATCTTTGGTAATTACAAATTTTGATGTATTTTTGATGTTTCTCGTAGAAATGTGAGTAAATCAGATTTCCTCTTTTTTCGAAAGACGTTTTCTCAAATTTGAGGGGAGGGGATTGCTCCAAATGGAATTTTTGTGGTAACTAAAAGTATTGAGGAGACATCAAGGAACAATTTTGACGAAACGTTTTCTTTTCCAAGATCAATAGGAGAGGCGGTTTGGCATTTCAAATATGGGGGAGGGGTGGTGGATCCTCCATGGGCGCTGTCCCTTGAAATCTTCGTTTTAGTGTACTGAACGATAAAATTGCTTTTAATGGCTCGATCGAGTGGACTTCTTTTTTTGTGCTTAGACTCCACCACTTTGCTGGACTAAAGATTGTTTTTCAAGTAATGAATTCAAACGTTTTATTCAACATTTCCAGTTTGCTATACGAAGTGATGCCCCCTCCCCTTCTCAGAAAATAAATCACTTTTTTTCGAATTCGCAGTTAAAATGGCAGCAGTA